>BGPR01000211.1:861014-885586 GCA_013235015.1 Araneus ventricosus | reverse complement strand
CTACGTACGCTTTAGGTGCATGTTAAATATGTGAATGTGCCCTCATGGGAGTGTGACTGGGAAATTTGAAAAATAAGGTATTGATTTAGGTCTATATTCTAGACCTAAATCAATACTAGACTCTAGATTATAAAATGGGCAACTGCCTAGGGGCCTCAAAATTTTGGGGAGGGCGAATTTTAGAAGATCAAGATTTTTGGTTTCAATTTTCTTTCGTATTTTCGGTATTTTCAGTGTAATTTAATTTTTATTTCATTTACTTTAAAAGGGCCGTGCATTTGAACATGTTCAAATTAAAATTAAATAACATTTGAATTTCAGAACATTATTCTTTTTGTATTATTTCTCACGCCGACTCAAAGGGTGCATTGTATTAAAAAAGTTTTGTAGTTTTTTTTTGCTTAAAATTACTTTCAAATTTAACTTAAAAAATTTTTTACATACGCGAAATAATGAAACCAATCCTTACGAAGATGATCTGCAATTAAATATTATCATTTCAGTTCAGTGTAATGTTTGTGACTTAAAAACTGTTTGTATAGATGAAGAGATTAAATTAAAATTAATAAAAAAAATAAGCTGGGGTGGGAAAGGGGGAGGGCTGAAACTTGCATCGTTTGAGGGTCCCTACAGGGCTTAATCCGGCCCTGTATTCATTTAATTGCCGTTCTCGTTTATTCTTCATAGATTAAAACTTTTATGTGCATTAATAATCTATAATGCACGCCACTAGTGTTGAAATAGATTAAATCAACAAATTGTAATTAAATGATTGCTTTCAATGTTAGAAATGAATGCAAAATTTGCTTTATTGGTTTTTAATTGCGCTTTTGTCAATGCAGTAAGAATGATACCTTTGTAATCAGAGGTATGATAATACTGTAAAGTAGCAAACTCAATGACTTCTGAAGTGGAAAAATAAATTCACTTGTATGTGCGGCAATAAGAAACAGTCCTTTGGTACAAAAAGTGAATACTCAAGCGATAATTAGCTTTACGAAAATGAAAGCCTTCTTTTGTTTCCAACAAGAGGAAAAAAAAATTATGTCCACTCAATGCACATGTCAAATATTTTCTAGCTTTTACGTTATTATAGAATGAAGTAATTTCAGTGATTTTAATCTTTTTTGGTGCTCATTAATCAAAAAAAAAATCCCTTTTCGGCAAGCTTGAAGGCAAAGGTAGATTCCTTTAAGCTAATGTTACAGAAGTAATGAAATATTACATATTGATCAATACAGACATAGCCAATGACTTTATTGTTTCTACACATTGCAATATTTACGCTGTGATTCTGTTTTCATGACATTTAATTTTTACTATATCAAGGTTTTATCATTCCATTTTTCATTCCAAAAGGTTATGCTAGTAATGATCAGTAAATTGACCAATTTTTTTTTATATTCCAACACATAATCATTCAACACGTAGGAATCATAAAGAAATAAATATCCCAGCAGCGCAAACATCCACTAGATAACATTAAGCCAGCCTATCTGAAATAGTAGCAAGAAATTGACACTTGACACCAATGAAGAACGACTCTAGATTAGTTTATTTAATCTAGGTTACCATATAATTGTGCGCACATTACTTTGTCATATAGTAAAATCACATGACATGAAACACTACTAGAATGGACTCATTTACAGAACTCCCTGGTTACAGAGATAATAGTCATTAAATTCTTAACACATAAGAGAATAAAAATTATTAAACATTGTGAGTTCCAAATTTAACACGTGTGTTTAAAGCATAGGATATCAATGCAGCCATTTTGAACAGCAATTTAAATCTCCATCGACAGTTAAAAGCAAATACTCAGGCAGAAAACCCCAAAACAATTTTAAGTTAATGAGATATTTTTCAATATAAAAAAAGATAAAGGGAACTCTTATATATCTATCTTTTTTGGCTACTTTATATTAAATTTGTTAAACAAATCTTGGTGCAGCCATGTTTAGTTAAATATGAAATTAAATTAATCCGTCAACTTAACTAATTATCAAATTAACTATTAAAATTAATTGCTTGATTAATTAAAATTAACTATTTACTTAAATAAAATTAAATATTTAGTTACTCGTGACGATATCTTCACTAAAACCTTTTTTATGGCTCATAGTATATGCCAGCAATCTTAAACTTGTAATTATCTAATAATTATCTTAATTTAAATACAAGTTATTTTGTCTGTATGTATGCTCCACATCTCCTCCTAAACCACTGGACTGATTTCAACCAGACTTTGCACACTTTTTATTCAAGACAAGAGAAAGTTCACCTTAACTTTTCAAAGGCCAAAAGTTACTTACAATTTCTGTTAATTAAAAATTAAGCAAGGATTTTTCCGCTATATCTTTGGAAATCATTATCTCACGAAACTATTTTTACACCTTATTATATTTTAAATAAAATTTGCATTTCAGTGACAAAAATTTCATTTCCATACAATTTGTTTCTCTCATTTTTATATTTTTTTCAAAATGAATTTTATACTGAATTCGTAACAATATTCTTTATTATTGAAGAACAAGAATAATACGAATATATATAGTTGCCAGAATACATTCACAAGATTCTGGACTAATGCTAAAAGAAAATTTTATAAGTAGACTATTAGCAATTTATATCTTCACCTAATACTGATTGATTTATTTTCATTCTTTAAATTAATGAATAATATAATAAAATATTCATTGAAACCTTTCTTTCTTTTACTTTAGTAATTGTTAACGAAATTTGAAGTACCTATACAACAAATAATAATTTATGGAGAAAACAGCTGTTTTTAAAAATCGTTTGTTTCAATTGATATTCTCATTTTAATTAAAAACGTTTCAGATCGGAAAAGGAATTTGTGTATTATAATTTTTATACAATAGTAGTTTTTACATTAAAAATATTAGACATGAAAGCATTTTAATCTGGATCAAGGCCAGATATAACAGTTTGTTTACCGTACAAAAAGTAAAAGTGAATGCGGCTGATGGGAGCACATAACTTCTAAGCAATTGTATCTGTCAAAAAACTTTTAATATAAAAGTTGTTCGTTATGATTATGTGATAATTCCCCTAATTGAAAGTTCCTTTCTATCTTCAATCGTAACAGAGTAATGGGGAAATGATAAATTGAGGGAGCTGGGGAATTGAATATCGCTTTTCAGCTCATAACTTCTAAGCAATTTTAGCTGTCAAAAACTTTTAATATAAAAGTTGTTCTTTCTTATAAGGTGATAATTCGCCTAATTAATTTTGCCCCTATCTTTAGTCGTAACAGAACTATGGGGAAATGATAAAATGGGAGAGCGGATTGAAAGTGGCATTTTAGCTCATAACTTCTAAAAAATTGTAGCTATCAAAAAGTTTGAATACAAAAGTTGTTTATTATAAAGAGGCAAACGTCAGACCGGTTGAAACTGGATTTCAGCCCGTTGAATATATATATATATATATATCAAAACAAACTTATAAACACAAGATAAAAACTCAAAAACAGTAAAAAAAGACAAAATGGCAAAAATAGGCATAATATATATATATATATATATATATATATATATATATATATATAAACTTTTTAACGAACGGTGGTTTTGGGTTCTAGGGGCCATGATCGGTGAAGATCTGCAGAAATTTTCCGAAAGTCGTGTCATGAGAACCATTGCAATAGATAGACTTCCTATAAGGAATCTACCTAACTGTCCGCATGATGTCCAACTTTTAAACTGACATTCATTTTCAACAAATATAATAGGTAAGAAATTCTAATTTTTATGCATCTCATTCTGTGCCTTTTGTGTGAATTAGTAAGCTGATGACTATATATATGTATACGTGAAGCTTTCGAGAAAAAGAAAAAAAACTGTTGAATTTCTCTTGATAATGAAATTGGCCGATTCTAGCTCTGAACGTCCATCAATCAACTTAAACTAAAAAACTAAACAAGAATTAAAGTATGTCCTTCACCCGCCAAAATCTCAGCAGTATTTCAATATACTTTTGTGAAAATATTCAATATTATGAAAATGAAAGTGTGCATTATTTCTTTAACCGAAAAGATGCGTTATAAGTACAACGTTCCGATGACTTCTCTGAAGCTGCAAGTCATTTCTTGAGGACTGCTCATGCATAGGCTCTTCGGAATTGCAACACCACAACTTTTTCTAGAGTATAAATTTAATCACTAATTTATTTAATTTTACACTTAGTATTTAAATCCATCAACAGCAATTCCTTTTACAGCTTACAAATTGCCAGGGGAAACGAAGGGGGAAAACGGCACGTCTCTTTTCGTGGAGAGAGAAAACTTGTCAAAGGAGTGTTATTTAATTTAGTAACGATTCTGTTTGATGCGTTCGCGCAATAGCAAAGCACATCGTTTCTGCTACACGGTTTCTAAAGGGAAGAAGGTGCTGGCGGAAATATAGTTTCATAGTTTTAAACGGTTTCTGATTGTGGAAAAATTTTTCGTGAGCCTAAAATTTGGAAATAAATGAAAAATGATTAAAAAAAATAACTATAAATTTTTTTGCAACTAAGCACAAAAATAGTATCCTTACACGTGTATTTATTTTAATTTTACTCTTCATGATTTTCTATTGTAGCTGCTTAAATTTTTATAAACAAATTGTATAAGGACAGCAGGAAATATAATTATGAATATGAATTTGAACTCCAAACTATATATTTGAAATAATTTGGTAAAAAACCTTCACCGAGTCCGCCAGCCTCAACCACTCGACCGATTTTGACATTTTTTTTCATTTGAAAGGTTATGACGACTAGATATGTCATCATGGATCGTCTGCCCCCCCCCCCCCCATTTTTAAAGGAAATAGAAAAACACACTTCTCCACCATATATTCTCTATATGTTTTTCGATTTCGTTCGAAAATGGGGGTTGGTGGTGGGGGGAAGACGACCTTTGATGACATATATAGACGTCATAAGTTTTCATATGAAATAAAAATTGTCGAAATCCGTCGGGTGGTTTTTGCTGGCGAACTGTCCAAAGGTTTTTCCCCATAGAGAATATACAGTAGGGAAGAGTTTTTTCGATTTCGTTCGAAAATGGGGGGGGGGGGGGGGCGCCCCATGACCAAATAAAAGAGCGTCATAAGCTTTCATATAAAATAAAAAGTGTCGAAATCGGTTAGGTAGTTGGGACTGGGGAATCTCTGAGGATTTTACCATATTATTTTAAATCTATAGATCCCAACAGTTCCGTCACAATGGCGTGTCAAAAATATTGTAAAATACCTATTGTAGGTGGTGGAAACTGTTTAGTTATTGCAATTTCATTCTGTATTTATGGATATAAAGACTTTTATGCCAAAATTCGTGAAAAATTTATACAAAACATTACAACTAGATGAGGTTTATTGAAATATTTTACAATTTTAAAGGAATCTGTTGTCTACAAAGATTTTGAAATATACTAAGGTTTTATGGTCTGTTCTACTGATCTTCATGCTGAACTGAAAAAAGTAGTGGCTGAGAGCCTCGAAACAGCGAGGTGGCAGGGGTAGTGCTGAGCAAATTGGGTGCTGGCCGCGAACCCGCCCAGAGGGCGGCGAGAGAGGCTAATATTTAATTAAAATCTATTAAAAAACAGAATTTGCTTAATTATTTGTTAAAACTTATCTATATCAAGTCAAAATCTAATTATTATTTTTATAAACTAAGAATTAATTATTAAAAAATAATAAAAAAGGCAAAATTTAAGTTATGCCGAAAGGTATCATTACGTAATGTAGTACAATTTACAGTACCACAACGGCAAATCCTCCGCAGCAATCCCAAAGTGCAAGCTTTTCATTTCATGCAACTTTATTTAAAATAAAAATTTTCGTCTTTCCATATCCGACTCACTGCAGATTAAGCCCAAGCATGTGGAGTTATCCATCTGAGCGGTAAATAATAGTAATAATAATAAAAAATTATTTAAAATATAATTTCCTCAGTTCAGTACTTTCGCTGAAAAAGCATAAGCTACATCTCTTTGACATCTGTACAGTATCGTATTAGTTTTTTTAATTTACAAAGCATTCATAATAATGAGAGCAGTGTGGGGGAGGGGCTGAGGTCAAAATTTTGTATCATCGTGACGAATGTCAAACCTCATGGCTTATGTAAGCCAAAACACTTTAACTTTACAGACTTTACTCATCTGACAATAAGAATCGTAAAGAACACTACAAAACTTTCGATAATTTAATAAAAATTACAATGAAATAAATAGCCAAAAATTGCCTTCAACCGCGTTAACGCTACAAGTTCAAGTGAAATGACTACAAAAGTAGGAAAAGTTTCGAGCCTTTCAAGCCAGAAAGCAATGTTGCCACGTTTTTATTATTTTTTTAAAAAAAGGAAAATTGAAAACAAACACTTGTAGTGATTTTAAATAAAATCAAGAATTATGGTTTAGCTGGGGGGGGGGGGCCAGCAGCCCCATAGCCCCTGGATTCTCCATTGAATGAGATCTTTCCAGCAAGTTACGATAAATCAACAGGTAGCCCTGATATGGATTTAAATCATATGGCTTTTGATCTGCAGTAAGTTGGTTCATTGTTTAGCTGCAAATCCACGTATGATTCTTCCCAACTTAAGCGAATCCTATTCTGTTAGACTGCGGTACTAAGGAATTAATCCAAAATGAGAGAAAAAATTATTTATTCTAGTCACGAGAAACATTTGGTTTTCAAACATTTCTTACCATTCCTTAATTGGGAACCTGGACCTATTTATGGAACAGAAAACTTCCAACCTCTAAGGCGGTACGTTAACCATCATCATACCGTTAAACCACACGTTATTATCAAAATTACGTATTCTAGTTCCGAAGAAGCAACAGTCAGCAACGGTAAAATTTTGATGTCCAGCAACAGACGTCATGGTTGAGCTCTACATTTGCTGCCCAGGGGAGCGTGTAAAAAAATTCAGCATGTCATTAGTTAACACAAGGGAACTGTGTCGTTTTTCACGCAAAGGACTGTACGTGAGTTGATGAATAAATGAAAGGAATGAAACAGTACTAGAAATAATAAGTGTTGGAACAACATCAGAATTGCTGGAAACTCGTCAATTATGGATTTTGATAAATGTTTCCTGTCTCATTCATATAGTTCGACCTTTCGTCACATAGATATATCATTGTAAATATTTTAGTGTTGATGGTTAGGTGGTGTAGTTATAGCTTGTAACGAAACAGTTCATTAAGTTTACAGGAAGCGGCAACGAATCGTCACTCGATTTTGGAAAGTTAGAAAAGTTACATGAACGTTAGAGAAAGAGAAAGGAATAATATAGAGAGTTTTTAGAAAGTATCATTTCGAGTAGTAGAGTTGCAAAACCTCAAAAAGTTTAGTTTAAAAGTATTTCTGTGAATTTTATAATTTTAATAAAAAATTTTTATTATCAAGTTCTGATACTTTTTTCTTACAATTTTACTGAAAATGAGTTAGCAGTATGTGCAGCAGAGGAAAATCATGCAACGGATCAGATTTTTTGTGTATGACGTCTGTTAGAGAGAATATACCTTTGGGGTCAAGACGAATGCTTCTTTCCGTATTTTAATTCATTATTTCTTATATAATTGAAAACGTATCAATTAATATTAGTAAAATTTAAGTTTCTAATCAATGATATGAAACACAAAAAACACGTGTCTGTCTGTCACTAGAACTCCTCCGAAGAGAAGAAACAGTAGATATAAAATATGCACTAGGGTCAATTTCTAGATTAAATGTGCTATTTTCAACTTTCAAAAGCAATTATTTCTAAAGATAATTAATTAAGCAAGTGAAAGGATTATGACAAGTTCTTAAATAAAAATCATTATTTACGTGAACTTAAAATAGCGACGCAAATATTTATATTTCGGTTTATATTCGCCGGGCTGTACAAAATATTTAATAAGAGACTAAGAATATTGTATATATTTAAGTCTTGAAATAAACTCGTTATAAAAGTAATTATAATGAACAAAGAATGAATTTGAACATCCATGCTAAGCTGGGTAATAACGCTAGTTAGGTTATAATAATACAATACAGGAAATTCTGACACTTCTTAATAATATTTACAGTCCATTTAAATTAAATATCTTCATGTTTTTAATTTTTATTAAAAGCAGTAGCCCTCGTGCTTCTTCAAAACGAGACGTTAATATAACTAAACTAAACTAAAAGCAATTCTGAAAGATAAATAACTTTCTCAACCATATTGATTGCAAAAAAAAGAAAAATCGAATTAGAATAAGTCCGAACCCTCTATTGAAATCGGATCCCTTTAATCATAACTTTAATAGATGTTTTTAAAATATACAAATTCATGAAAGAAAGGCGAGACAAAATTTTAAAAAAATCATCGTTTCATTAAAAATTCAACAGATTTGCCTTGTAGAAATATAATCGTCGGTAAAAAAAAAAAAAAAGTTCTCTCTTACACTTTTATGAGTTATTTTATAAAAAGAAGTGGTATTCTATATAAAATGTTTTCTTATGCTTTCAAAAGACCCTTTTACAAGTGCTCTCATTCTGATCGTTTAAGCTGTAAACATTTAAAAAAATCAATACTATAAAACTAGTTACGTTAAATTCGGGAAAATAAAACTAAACTGAACAGTAAAAATTTGATCTTCGTGTGGGTTTTACTTCTGTCACTAAAAGAACTTTTTACTTTTGCATATTTTAAACAAATAATTTTGGTAGTGAAAAAAAGAATGCTTAAGGTTAAACACTTTTCGATAGAAGCCTTTATTTATAATAGCGAATATAATAATAATAATAAAATGAGACACCAATGATCGTTCTTGCGAGTGGTGTTTTTACTACACTCTTCATTAAAATCTCTCAGACGTGCAATTTCAGTTCACCTCTTTTCAAGGCAAAAGTCTAGACCAGCCGATTGACGCCATCAGTAATGAATAAATTCCTCTTTGATCTTTTAAATATAATGAAATTTCAGCTTGAGATGCTAATGGATTTAATACTATTAATTTAATCTATATTATTCTATCAAACTGATGATATTTAAATATAGAATTAGTATACTATCAGAAGACAAATTAATAGAAAGCAATTTATCGAGGAAAAGGGAACGGACATCCATAGGTCCGACAAATTTCATAAAGTTCCTCGAACATTTCAACGTAGTTCCTATGCAAGACATAGAACTAGGAGTATAATAATTCCGAGCAAACTTTTTAGCTGTAAAATCAAAACGCAGAAAAGATGTTTCAGGTGCTTTTAGATTTAGATAATTAAAACTGTTTAACTTAAAGTCGCTAAATTTTAGAAATCGTTTCAGAATTAATATTTTTGCGCATGACGGTTTAAAAAAATACACCGAGAATGCACGGCTGGTGTGAAAAACGTCGGTCTATTGAAAAACTGTGATGGACAGTTGTGTTTGAATTATTATATTCTGAGACAACGTTACCGTATCATATGTGTACAATTATAATGTGCACAAACCAGATATGGATTTAGGCAAATTATTTAGTCTTATACAGTCTTGACAACAATAAAAAAATCGTCTATATTAGTCTTCGGAATACCCTAAGAACGCTACGTCTTACTGTATGTCATCATTCTGGAAGTTGGTCACAAAAATATGCAATGGAACTACGGACGTGAAATAATATTCACTCAGCCTGTTCATAGAAAGCCAAGCAGGGCGCTGAATTCACAAAGCAATATAATTCGTATTTTTAGTGGAAATTGTTCGAAGTAATTGGAACAAAAATATTCAGGAACTAGCTGCCTTCGGCTGCCAGCTTCATCGCCGGAAATATAATTTCAACTGATTTTCTTATGCATAATTCTATATTCATGGTTCCCTTAACAAAGTAGTTTTAAAATTCAAATTGCTGTAGACATTTAACCGCGTTCTTTTCGTAGCCTTACACTTGTTCAACATTAAATTGGGGGGGCACATTTTAATTCGAGCAGCATGCTTATTGGCTTAAAACGTGCTGATAAAAAGAATTAAAACATAGCAAAGATAATCTTTCAGTTTACTGGATTATTTCATTATATAGTTACTATCTCGAGGACTTCATTTACAGATTTCACAGAAAAATTGACCAAATAAAAGAAGAAAGCAAAATCCAAAGGATATTTTCTAAGCTTTAAACAATGTAAGAAAAATACGCACTTAAATATTTTTTTAAACAATGAAAACGGTTTGAAATCCGTTGCAACAATGAAAAGTGTTGTTGTAAATTATGCGAAAAATATTTTTAAAAGGTTATTAAAATCATAGAAAAAGTCGTACAACTTCAATGGTATCATTGAAAAGATAATTTTTTGCGCTTTCAGATGGTGTAAAAATGATTTTTGAGCTGTAATATTTTCAAAAGTTACTAAGGAAAAACGCCCAAATTTCGCTTATTTTTTAATTAATTAAAATTTTAATTAAAATTTCAAGAAAAAAACGGCTCTGCTGTGCACATTCTCACCCTCCAAAGAATGTTCGTGCCAAATTTCGTAGCTCTAAGTCCAGCGGTAGTTCCTTGTATGTCCCCTGTGGAGCGCCAACACATAGACACACACACGCATTCTCCTTTATTAGTAGTAGAGATTATTGGTGCATATCCCGACAATTATCAGTATGGATACCAACTAAATTTTGAGAAAGATTGAAAATTTAAACTAGAAGGAACTCTGTTTCCCAATTACTACTTGAAATCAAATTGTCCGTAATAGGACTATAAATATTCAGATGGCTTTCGGCCTTATTCACCATCCATGGTTAAACCATGATCAGCGGTTAAATGATGGTTCTGCTATAATAATGCGAAAGGTGACCGAAATGCATTGCCAAATGTATACTTTATTGGGTTGCTATATTGGCATGGTATCTCAATTTCTCTGTTGTTGGCGATTTTTAAAATTACCATCAGCCTTCGAGCCAAACGAGTTTTTCGCCAACTCGCCAGTTAGGGGATACATTTCGGTCAGCATTCGCTTGTGTAAATTCCCTTGTAACCGCTGATCAGGATTTAACCATGGATGGTGAATAAGGCCGTTAATCTTCGCTTTTGAAGTGGAGGATTATGGGTTCGAAGTGGTTCCTTGTAAAATTGGGTATGTCTTGAGTCCATGGTCAAGTTACATATCATGATAACGTTGATCAAAGTGCTAGCCATCTAAGCATAGCCTCAGAAATTCATCTCAAGGAGAGTTCTTAATATCGCTTCAAAATGGATGATTTAAAAATCCTTCTCATAATTAATCAGGAACCATCACTACGCTATTCGGTCAATATAATTTGACTTTTGTGATCATCCTAGTTCTTTAAAAAAGTTGTCAGGTTCATGCTCTTTAAATGAATTACCAGCTTGATCTCCTACCCTTTCAAATTATATTAGTCCTTAATAAACTATACAAGTATAAAATTTTAAATATAATATCCTTTGTATTCTCTTTCGGTTTTTAACAATTTTGCAAAATACCGAATTAAATATATTTGATAAAGTACTGTATTAATTTAGGATTGAAATTTTAAACAAAATTCAGCTAAAGATGACGACAGGATGGAATTACAAAATCATGTCCGGAACAAACAAACATCAACAGCAACAAACAAGAATATAAACTTGATTTATATTATTATAATTCCAGTTCATAAGTGTATAAAATTTCGATATTTCTTACAATATTATATATAAGTCAAATGAAGTGAATAAACATCTATAAAAAAGATGAGAAGTCATGTTATAAAAATAAATGATTCCAGGCACTATGCCAGACAGCAGTTTCTGAGACTTTTAGCATAATAAGGTACGAATGATTTATTTCTGTATTTAAAAAGAAGTTTATAATTTTGGATTTCATCAAAATAATCAGCCTTATTTTGGAATAAAAAAGATACTTTGTTTGTTTTAATATTAAGCAGAAATTATCATTTATCTCTTTTTATAGTATCCTTTGTAAGACTTTAAAAAAAAGGGAATATACTATTTATCTTTCCACATTTATTCTAGGTGCAGAAGATAAATTTATCAGTGAAGTAAGGTAACACGAGTGAAACCACTTTTATGTCAAAACAATCAACTATTCAGATTTTCTTACACTAAATCTTTTTAGATTTTCGGACAAAAGTTGAAATTGAGATGGTTTGCACATTTGTTGTTGTGCAATATTTTCCATAATTCTTTTTTTATATGAAAGTCGGCCCACTCACCCAAAGTGTTTTAAAGGTCGACGGTGGAAAAATTCCCCATCGACCCTAATTCCCTAATTTTTACAAACCCAAAATTCCCTAATTTTAACAAATTTTATGAATGATTTGTAACAACACATTCAGTCAAACAAATTTCATTTTTTATTAAATCTTTAAATTGCATAGTTTTCCTTGTTCAAAAGAGGATGTAAAATTATCTTTTATTTTTACATATATATTTAAAAAGAGATTATATTTTAGATCATGCCAAGTTTATTCATTTGATATTTTGTTTTCTCAAATTTTTAAACATTAATTCTGAAACAGTATGGTTTCCATTAATGCCATTTGCTGTAGTGCATTCAGCCGCGTTCACGAGTCAAGAACTCTTGACAAAGAGGAAGTGCGACAGCTTCTGTTGGGGAAAGCTATTTTGGAGCACTTCAATATCACCTGTGGTAGATGCCTGACTTTAGCTTCAGTATTTGGGAATAGGCTGTCTTCCTGGAAAACTTTCTGGGGAAACTGACCCGCATTTCAGTTTCGCATACAGCGAGGATAGAACCCATGATTTTCTTCCTTCGATTCAAATTCCGAAGGCACGATATGCCTTCACCCACTAGGCCACTGACGGGCTATTCTGAAATATAATTTGTAAAACTACATTTTTTTTTGTTGTAATAAATTGCAGTTCATTTTGCTGCGTTTTATAGGTTATTGTTTTTATATTTTTACGTAGGAAACTTTTGCTGATTTGTTTTTTCTCCGTACTGAATGAAACGTAGTTTTAAAAGTCTGTTTTTCAGTTTGCTTCCGTGAATGTATTTTTCAGATACAATTTTAAACCTATCTTTTCACTTGTTATTATATAATCTTCTCTAGAAATTATGTTATTCCTTTATGTGTTATACTTAGCTTAAATATGTGCCTTATAATTAGCTAAATAATGTGTAATTATTGTAATTTAAATTCTAATTATGCATGACTAAAATGCAAAATAATCTTCGTTAAATCTAATATTTTTTTTAGACAGCCATTCTACCAGATTTCGGAAGCTGAATCTAAGGGCTTAAATCATTAACTTCATTAGATGCAAAAGATTCAGTGCGATTTCATTCTGTGTATTTTTCAAAGTTTAGTTCAAATATTAATACACTTCCTGTACACTTCTTTTTTTTATTTTCCACTTAATTTCTTTGTCTTTTCATTTTACCAAATATTAAATAAGTTGCAAATTTTAAAGTTATTGACGTAATTAAATTAATATCATTAATATTGTGGCCGAATTAGCTTGTTACCAAGGCGGCTGTTCTAAACGCAGAAATCTGTATTTTACGAAATCGTATACTCAGATTACCTAACTCTTGGCAATTCTCCATATATTGCTTAGCAAAAGAATACTATGAAAAGTCTAATAAAATCTAAACAAGATTATTAATCTAATTTATATTTATATAATAACAGAAAAAGAATAAAAAGAATATAAATAGCAACTCTATGCATTTACAAGTAGAACGAAGACATTATGCAATGTCCACGCCAGCAGTCTTAAGCTGTTTATACAATAGAAGTCACAATAAAAGAGATGCACGCCAAGTTCAGATATCCACCAAAGTACAAATCTACTTACCAAAATATCAAACTACTTCAGCATCTTTAAATCATCGTTCTTTTGTTCCAACCAAACCAACTACTTACTTTGAATCTTATAAAAAAATGGGATCTGAATTTTAAAATTTTCATTTTCAGAATCCATCTTCGTCGTTTCACAGCAACTCACTCAATCTTGAACGAAATCAGTGAAGCCAGTATCACTGCTAAGCAGTAGGTTTTAAAAGGAGTGAAATGGATCATTGGAAGAACTATTACTGAGAAAACTAAAATATCATTACGCCGTCTGCCCACGACATTCCATTTAAATCCCAATTACTTCTGCTTTGTAGTTCTTCCTGTATCACTTTGTTAAAGATTAATACCATTAAAGAAAGCTTAATAAAGGGGATTTCGTAAGTACTTTAACGAAGTCTTTAGCCCCAAACTTTCATTAAACAATAATAATAATAAAATAATGAGGGCAAATATAAAATCCATGCATTTCCACCAGATGTGCTCTTTAACAAGAAATTCCACCTCCATGGTTTGTTATCAATTTAATTGGCGCCTAACGAACACTGATGATGTACGCGAGTGGGGGTGGGGTTAAAGGAATTCTTGATTTCAAAGGGTTTTTTTTTAACCACCGAGCATTTTTATTGTGGAAAGGTAAATGGCATTGCAATTGAAGCACCTAATAAGTTTGGAATCGCAATGTCCATTATTGATTTGATTTTAAGATTATCTATTTTTCAATAAATTTACAGGATTTATAACTTGTGAAATAAAAAGATCTAACACAAGTACGAAAGAACATATTCAAGCTTAACAAATTCTAATAATCGTTCTGTAAGAACCGCAGAGAAGGAGTTAAGAACAATCCAATCAGAACAATTTTTATGGGTGATGTTACAATGTTATGTTGTTATACTATGGATGATGACAAGTGCAAAAGATTGAATAAAGCACTTACTTTTTAGCACTGATTTTTGAACAAGCGCCATAGAAAAAACTTATTACCACAAGGATTTTATACAATACTTTTATATACTGTACAATATCACAAAAATATTTCGAGTTACTTGGATTATGGAGTTAATGCTTTAAAGGTAAATGAAACAAAGAACTGAGTACAAAAAAAAAACCTATTAATATAAACAACAAACGATTTAAATATCTCCAAAACGTTATTCCCTTTTCCAACCAAACCAATAACATCCTGGATCTTATTTAAAAAAACAAGATATGCTTTTTAAATTTTTTTTATCTGAATCCATCTCAGCTATTTAACAGTCATTCAATCATCCCAGAAATAAATGAATCTGGCGTCACTACTGAACAATGGCTTTTAAAAGTAGGATCTATCGTTGAGAGAACAATGTCGTTAACGCCAAACCTCGCGACACTCCATTTAAATCTCCCATGGCCCCGGTGTTTAACGGAGACACAGGAAATATCCACCCCCCATTCTGCTGCTGGAAAGCCGCATTCCTCAGCTAATTCAAAGTAATGAAAGCGAAATGATTTTGCATTTGTGCACCGTGTCTCCCGGTGATAATAATGTTGCACATAAATCAGCTTAAGTGGGCACCCCGCTATAAATGTAATCCGCGCCTAATTATGGGGAGCGACACTATTTCCATTAATTGTAGGAGGAGGGGAAGAAAGGAAAAGCTTCCGAAAGGTCAGAAATAGCGTAATATTTTCTTGTTTCGTGAATGATGTAGCTTGCAAAGGACTTTAGCTTCCCTTTCTTTTAAACACGGAATGCGCGTTATGCATGCACCAGTAGGTTAGAAATACTAAGAAGAACGAACGAATCTTCCGTAATTTAGGCACGTGACTTGCTTGTAATGTTGCGCTAACAACCTTAAAGCTGTGCGAATTTGTCACATAACTGAGTAATTTTTTTAAAAGTAAGAATATTTTTAAATTAATAATTAATTATAAACCAGGTTGCCGAAAGTAGATTTTCAAAACTTTGGAGTAGTGGCGTAACGAGAACTTTTGCCGCCCGGTGGGAACTTGCAACATGCCGCCCTTCCTTTGCAAGTTACACAGAGCAAAAATGAATAAATTCCATGAAAAAAGAAGCATTTATTAGTAACGTAATTCGTCGTTTGACACCCTCGATCTCTTCAGATAGGTTGCGAAATCGCGCGTCCACCACCAGTCTCTCTTTCACATACCGGCAATTTATCGACAGATGGCGTAGAAGATGAATTAATTACATCAATTAATTTTTTTTAAACGTACACAATGAGTTAGCGCCACTGCTCTTCTTAGTTATAAAAATTCTTTCCTGCGTGTATGAATTTGACGCCCCTTTTGAAGTGCCACCTGGGGTAGATAGCCCCCCTTTAGCTACGCCACTGCTTTGGAATAATATAGTAAATTATTAGATAGTTGCTAGTAGATTTCCATTTAAAAAGTAAGAATATTTTATGCAGAAGGTCTGTTGTAGGCAATGGTCGTGATATGTTCTTAAATAATTTATTATTAAAGTTAATAAATTATTACATAGAAGGTTGCTGAAAGTTGCCGTAAGCTGATTTCAAAGCTTTGGAACACTATTAGTAAATTGTTAAGCGGGTCCTTAATGAGTGCTCCTTACAATGCAAATGGGACCACTCCACCGTAAACCGATCGTCAATCGGGAAACCAGTCAGAATACATGAGAAGTGGAGCGGAAGTTTGGACATCAATCCATCCCAATATCCATCACTCCATTTGGGTTGCTGGGCTATAAATGCTGCGGAAGTTGGTATATGGAAGAGGGGGGAGGTTTGGGGTGCGTGGTTCGCCGAGGAAATCGGAGAAGCGTGGGTAGAGGATCTGAGTGATTGGTAGTGGAAGGATTTACGTGGCGTGGAGCAGTCGTGATTGTTCTGCCTAATTGGATGTTCTAATAAAAAATAGAATGGCTTGGAGCGCCACTACGCCATTTACGTGGCGTAGAGAGGTCGTAAATAACAGGCTTTAGAGATATCATCATAATAATGATACAGAATGTACATTCTATGATATTTATTTTCTAAGGTATGTCGCTTTATTACAAGTTAATGATAACAAAATAAACAATTTATTAATATAAACGATAAAATTTATACCTGCATATTATTTAAAACTGCTGAACTGTAAGATGTCGCTTTGTCGAAGATGGACTTAACCCGGATTGGTTCACAGCGTCGCGAGACTATTTTTCGTCAAGAATATGTATTTTTTGTCTTTCTCTCTGTATATACACAATTATAGCATTGGTATTTAAATGCTTCATTATAATTCATATACAGATAGCGTTTGACGGTTGTTGTATGGATTTAGAGTCTTACGTTGCCTATTCAGTTGCTTTGTCACTAATCAAGGAAAGAACAAATTTAAAGCGAAAAAAATATTTTAAGTATAATAGCAAGCTCAATCGTTTATTTTTAGCAACAACCCACGCAAAATGTAAATATAATTTTAACTTTCGCTCAGAAATTAATTAAATCCACGGAGATATATTTATATATCACGCGACAAAAAAGTACCCAACTCTGAAAAGCTTTCTCATAGGACTGAGTAGAGAATTTTTTCCAAATAAAAGTTTTGTAAAACAAAAATTGTATTCAAAGATGTTGCGTTACTATTACTAATGGTTCTGTGAACAGTAGACCTCGCTCCCGCCCACAAAAAAAATCTAAGGTTTTCTTTTCATTGTATTTTTTTTAAAAGCTTAGCAAATATTATTCATTGTGAAGACAGCATTGTTTGTAGGGACACCGGGCATCATAATTAACTCTCAAGGAGACTGATGTACAAAAGTTTAGCACAATTCTTAAGGTGCGAATATGGAGTCAATATGGATAAAATGGTGCATAATTTTGCTAATTCGCAATCTGCTGAATTAGCAAAACATCTCTAGCTCTTTTACTTCGCTTATCTTTAAGCAGCATATCCAAATATTTTGAAAAAGATGGCAACAAAAATTCACTGAGAAATATTCAATCCTTAAATAAGTTATTTAAAAAAATTATTTAAAACTATTTAATAGGCATTAAATTAAAATATTTTTTACAACTCACTTCGTTAGAAATAAGAATATGGAATTCAAAATAACTTGGCGATAAATATTACAATTTGGCACAAATATTTATATAAGCGAAAAGTTTTCGTTGTTATGCAGATCAGACGATATATAAGGCAGGCGAAATTATTTTGGCGAGATCGCATTTTTTGGCGAGAAGCGTCTGATAATTCCATTTAGGATTAACAATTACAATCGAATTTTGAAAGTTCTTAAAAATGCCAACTGCGGCTCATAAGGCATAAAAGAAATTATTTAGATGGTGAATGAGTTTAAATATAAATTTAGAACTAAAAGATAGTTAAAGATTATAAAAATAGATAACACTTATTTAGCGGAATGCAGATAACGATACAAAGCGATAAGTAAACTATGTTTATTTGCAACTCTGATGTCATAATCTTAATGTTGCCACTCACTCTTTTATTGCCAATTAAATTGATTAATATAATAATCATATATAAGTAAAATATTTTATTATGGAATTAAAATAAATAGAAATAAAATATATACACCGTTTTCTATTGCTTCAAGAAATATTTCTGCCAAATTTGAAGGAAATCGAATAACGCATTTGGTCGTAACCCCGTAACAAACTTACAGACAGACAAACGCCAAATGCTGAAATTTCTGTGGGTCGGTCAATAATGAGAATTTTTCTTTGTTTCTGAAACAATATTTGCACTTTGTGATAAAATTCAGAGTTAGGCTCACCTTACCATAGTTCAACTCTTTTCTTTTTTTCCAATGATTATGTAGTTGGTTTAATCTTCATGAAAAACCCATTTTTTTAAAACGACATCTTAAGCAAATAGGTTAAGCTTTATGCATTGCATTCTTTTAAACATAGAAACTGTTACTAAGTAAACCTTTACTTTTTTAAAGCTGGGATGACTTACCAAATTTAATACACATCAGTGGTCGCTAATCAATAATTTATTTCGTTGTCTTGGATAAGATTTATCTAAAAACTTACAAGCTAAAACATTAAGGCTAGTTCTATAGGAATTAAAATAGTAAGCTGTATATAGAATATTTCTGACTCTTTGGAAAAAATCCTTTTTTGTTTGGCATTAAATTTTTAAAAAAATTCTTCGCCCAAGGAATACTATACAAGGTGTCCACTCTAAACGGCGCCCAATACCTAATTTCTAAACCGTTAGAGATAGGTATACACTTACAGTTGGCAAAATGCTTTAAATGATGTAAGGGACTATATTTTAGGCTTTTGAGTACATAAATGTATAAATGTCTGAAGTTTAAATTTAGTAAAATATTCTTGACACACTATCATTTTAAGCAAAGAAGTTCCACTCTTCTACGACTAAAACTGACCGAGTTATAGAGGTTTGAGTTGCATAATTTAAAACCAATCAGCTGCCGCGTCGAGCAAGCGCTGCGAGTTTATTCGAGGATCTTTTTCGAGGCGGCTATTGAAATGGTGGAAAATCGTCTAAAACAGCCATATTCAGAGCTTCACAATTCGGTCAGTTTTAGTCGCAGAAGAGAGGAACTTTTTTTTGTTCAAAATGTTAGTGTGTCAAGAATATTTTACAAATATGGCTAATAGGGCATAGTATAAAAATTTAGACTCCGTAATTTTTTCAGCATTACATTTATGTTCTCAAAAAGCACAAAAAATATTTTTTTTACTTCATTTATAGCATTTTTCCAATTTGAAATATATACCTATCTATAATGATTTAGAAATTAACTATTGGACCGCATTAGGTGTGGATACCCTGTGAGATACCCTGGCATAACTCGAAGTTGAAAATTTTGGACTTATTAAATCTCTGGATTGTATCATAACTATTCTGTGTCAGAATGAATCGTAAATTATATATTAAGTATTTTGATTTTAGTTGTAGCATTGAGAAATTTTTAAAGAAAATTATGAACAATTCGTTTGCTTGGTTGTACTTTTTATTTTTTGTTTCGACAAATAATGTGTTCTAGATGTAATCTTCCACGAAAATTGCAAGGATTCTTTTTATACTTTGACAAAAGAAATTTTGAAACCTTATAAGAAAGAAATTATAAATAGTTTTTTTACTTCTTAGGCGAATTGAGTTAAAATTGTGCAAACTCGATATGAAAGTCTCCAATACAAAATGCTCCTAAATGAAGATTTTTCGCCGAAAAATTTATCTTCTTCAGCAAAAACTGTCGCATTAAATAAGAAATAACAATTTTTTGTTTCTTCCAAGTTTTTCTTTTCTTTCTTTTATATCTTTTAGGAATCGCAATTTGATAGAATTATTTTCAGCTTGGTTAAATTAACTGGCAGTTTGCCTAAAGTTTATCATTTGGAAAATGTTTCTGATACTTTTGCCTACTCTAGAGGATTTCGTGACATCCCATTTCATTATTAATGGAGTGTCTTTAGAAAGAAAACGTCAATTAATTCGAGATAATTAACAGCAGCATGAATTTAAATGAAACTTTTTGGATTATCTTCTGATTTATGTTACGATCAAAATTTTTCAGATTCAAAATTCATACTTTTAAAAAAGTTTAGAAAATTTTGAAAAAGAGTCTGTTTTATTGATGATTTTAAACTCAAGATTCAATATTTCGAGAAGTAAACAAAATAAAGCGCTGAAAAAGCTTTTATATTTCACATTATTTTTTCAAAAATTTAAAATGGCGGACATATAATTCGACAATTTCCTGAACTTTCAGTTGCAAGCCAAAACGCAAACTAAATCCACCAAAGCTGCGAAACATGACTACAATTGAAACTATTACTACGTAGTAGGTTCTTTCGTTTCAATTACAATCTCGTCATAGGCTTACAATTCTATTATTTTTACAACTAGAAGATTTGTGCCCGTTTAAGACGGGCTTTTAGCCCTCCAAACATATGCCATTGTCACAGATTTACTAGTATAGTAGATATAGTAGAAAATTTAGAAGTTATAGTAGAAAATCCCATGCACATTGGCAGAGTGCTTAAGAAATAAAAAAAAAGTATAAAAACAGAATTGATGAATCAATTGACACTAACCTTCATTTAATAATAATCTTACTTTTAACAATTACTTTCTCGTTTTATCCGAGTAAAAATAATGCAAAATCCACTAACCGAAAAAAATGCATTACCAGATACAAAAAAAGAATATTGAAAGAAAATATTTGCAATAGCATGCATCCCTAATTCGAATCATTAAGTAAAGGGAGCCTTTCAATATACGAACGGTTAAGGAAAAAATATTAAATGCAAAATATATAGAAAGAACCCTTTTAACCAAAACGAAAGTATTCTACACTAACTTCCAACTGATCCTTGAAGTCAGGGTAATGAATCAGTATATAAAAAAGAAATAAAACTTCTAACTTGACTCAATTTATATATAAAAAACGCCATGAAGCAATTACCACGAACTTTCATTTTCATAAATAACTTTACTTTACTTTTACCGAGGGTGTAATGGAAATAAAAAAGAAATGAAACAGATGAAGTAATTTTATTGACCTTTACTCCAATCCTGCATGAATAAGATCCCATAACTAATTTTTATTTTTGCTTAGCTTTAATAAAAAAAAACCTTTCTAACTTCTTTGACGCCATAACAGAAATCGGATTTGTGCGCTCATTAATGACGCAGAGCGAAGAGGCGGAGTTATTTTTAACTCCTCCCAGAGCGGAATCTCTGGCACGTAGCCAAATCAAACCACGTGAGCGTTACTTCTACGCCTGGACAATTTTAATATAGATAGGTTCCAAAATTTTCATAAAGACTAAAATTGTTATAACTCCATAGTGAAATTGATGAAAGCATAAGTAAGTGTTATGAGATTATCCATATTTTCAGCATCTTTAAAAATTAATATTCTATGATTCATTCTCACTTATTTACATCTATTAAATTCATGATTTTATAATCTTAGAAATACAAAGCTGCAGTTTCGACGAATGAAATTAAGAAATCCAGTAAAATACTATTTATATCAACGTGTTTTAGTTCAAAATCTGCTTACGTATTCCAAATAAGTTCAGTTTTACAGTAATAAGAAATGTATTAGACAAGAATTAAAGAGACCTTTGATATTGATAAGTTACAGCAAATGCCAATGACAACATTTTGCCCTGGAGAATTCGCCTGAGACTGCTTTTTAAGGAAACAACAAATATGGTGTACGGAAGTCATCGATGACAAATAGGAATAGAATCCCCCGCCAATTTCACTATGAAAAATATTAACAAAAATATATGAAAACAGCGATATGCAGGGCGTTATAAGGAGTTACTTAAAGTTCTTAACCTCCATTCATTATTTTTCTTGAAAGGTAAGTGATGTTACAATTTAATACTTAAGTATTGGATTATGCAAATTTAATTTTTATTATCTGCTAATGAAAGTTCAAAAATATTTAAACAGTAGTTAATAATAAAAAAAAACGGTCACAGAATTAGTATTTTCCTTACTAGATGGTACTGTCATTAAATTAGGTTTAAAAATAGTTTGCCTTTATTAGTTTCAGTCCGATTAGAGCTAATTCGGAAGGCAAAAAAGTTCACTCCTGAGACTTGCGCCAAGTGAAAGAGGAACTGCCGGGGGGGGGGGGGGTAACGAGTCAATACAAGTTTCAAGAAAGATGTACAGATCAGCATGTACAGATCAGCAGTGAAGCAATTTTTATTAAAACATAACGGTGAATGAAGTTCATTAGTAGCTCTTGCGATAATAGTTACTTAAAGCTCATGTTTGGAAACGCATTCCACAATATGCGTTCGTAAACATGACACAAAAACACTGGCGAATCCAGGATTTGGGCCTGGAGGGCTGAGGTCATAAACTTTTTTTGTATCGTCGTGACGAATGTCAAGCCTCATGGCATATGTAAACAAAAACACTTTAACTTTATAGTCTTTACTCACATGACAATAAGAATCATAAAGAACGCTACAATACTTTCGATAATTTAATAAAAAGCACAATGAAATAACTAGCCAAAAATTGTTTTCGACCGCGTCAATGCTACAAGTACGAGTGGGATGGGTACAAAAGTGGGAAAAGTTTCGAGGCTGTCAATCCGAAAAGCAATGTTGTAACGGTTTTCTTAAGGGAGTTTGGCGGCAGGATAGAACCGGAGACCTTCGGGCTCCGAGCCGAACATCCTGACCACTTGACAAAAGCAACTCCCAATGTTCGGAGGTGGATATTGGCTAATATACATTAAAGTAAGATGGCGTAGCTCGGTGTGCCGCAGGAGATTAAGAATAAACAGTTGTAGAATTGCAAACAATAAACAATTCTGGTTTAGCTCTGGTTAGCTTCCCCCCCCCGGATAAGCCACTGCACAAAAATATAATCATTTTTGACCACAAATTACAGTAACATCCTTATATGGAAGTAAACGAGAAAGTCGAGGGGAGAAGAATTTCACTTTTTCTTTCTTAATTTATTAAACTTTCTTCAACACTTAATTTTCAAAAGTTTTGTTTTTGTGAAAGGTTACGTAGTTCATTTTTTCCCAATAACTTATGTATTATTAAAGATAATTCTCATTAACTATTTACAATATTATACCCTTCCCATTTTCTATCCTGATAATTATTATTACAGATTTTAGAGCGATATTTGTTTATTGAAATCTTAAACTAACGCTTTGGGAACGGATGTATATTTTACTAGTGACTTTTTAAGTTTATTATACAGTTTAATTAACTGATAGGAGGTTTTTTTTAAAAAAATTAATAAGCATATATAGAAGTTAAAGCTGGGAAATGGGCTTTTCGAATGAAGAGAGAGAAATTGTCCTTTATATTTGTTCCAAAAATTATTTTAATTTTCTCTCATACTTTTAATAATTGTTTAGTTATATTTTTTTAAAAAAATTATTTTCACGTGAATCATTATAAAAAATGATTCTAATTAGGAAGCAAATCTTTAGAAATACGTCTCCAAATGCTAGGAATAAATTTACTTAAAGTGACTAGTTTTTCTTACGAATTGAAGAACGGAAGTGTGAATTCATTTGCACAATAGAGCCATTTACATGAAAATGCAACATTGTTATTGTGTGTGTTACACTCTGAAAATATTTATATTCTAAGAATATTTACGTTCTAAAACGGGAAATGCATATTTCATAAGAATATGTGTTTGGAAGCTGTCAAAGTACTTACATATGAGAATTATAAAAGAGTTTGTGGACAAAGATATTTAATATAAAATTGTATGTCAGGATTCAACCATTAAAATTTGGATGGCTTTTTGGAAATTTTGAATGTAACTTATGCAATCCTTTAAAATAAGAAATATTACTGGTTTTCATTTTTACATAACTGAGATGAAAAACACAACGAAAATATTTTGATCTCCTTCAATTAAATGCAATTACGAATTAAATTAATCAAATAGATTGTTTAAATTAATTTTTTAAATAATATAACTCATCTCTTGAAATGTTAGAAAATGTCCTTACAGTTTTTGGGTATTCTATTTTAATCTTTTCTCGTGGATAATAAAGTCTACTGTTTTTCATATTCATGATATCAATTATTTTATGCTTCGAGTTGTAATCGATGTTGAGATTATCCACAAAGCTTCGGATTGCTTGTTATGGATATTTCTCTTCTGAAAATATTTAATTTTAAAACCAAATTTATTCTCCTACGCCATTGTGCAGAAGAATAATTTTATATACTGCAAACGATTTTTTAGTTTCCGAAATAATTAATGTGTTGCCAAATTTTCCTTCCTGAATCTAACTTTTCTTTAAAATTTAAAAT
>BGPR01000211.1:847667-860840 GCA_013235015.1 Araneus ventricosus | reverse complement strand
TGTGTATTGTTTTATGTGTATTTTGTTCCTAATTTACAGTTACAGATACAATTATTCTTACCGAGGGACTTGCATTATAAACTGATTATTTGCCAACAGAATAAAATTTAAACCACTTTTACTTGCTCAGGTGTGATTCATATACTTACAGGGTGTCCCCAATAGTGGAACAAGCATTTATTTCTTTAAATATTTCACCTAGACATATATTTCAAATTATAAAGTTTCATCAAATAAGGTAGGAATTTATGTGAAAACACTTTGGCTTCTGTGGAAGTTGAAAATAAAAAGTTAAGAAAATTAGATTTTTATACGTTCCCCATAGAGCAAAAATGTCAATGAGTAAATTGCTTCCATTACACTCATCTATGCATAAACTTTCACGATTCTCTCTTCAAAACTTGCAGAAATATATTAATTTTTAAATTTCAAGGGTATGTTCACAAATTTATATGGAGATGATTATTGGAGAAATGAAAATTTAATCAACGTAAAAAAACTACGAAATGCAAATATTTGTCTAGTAGTACACCATCCAGTCAACATAGATTGAAAAAATTGCCAATGACACACACTGTTACTCAGTTTCATTGGCAGACAGTTGCAAATTTCGACTTGATAAATAATGTAAGAACAACTTAAGAAAATAAAATTTAAGGTATAACAGAAAAATAGCCTAATATCGGATAAGAATATTAAATTGTTTGCTCTCAGCGTTGTGTGCATTATTAAGTTTTAAGTAAAGGCAGTGGCGATTCGTCCTTTAGGGCAACAGAGTCGCAGAACTCACTAAAATTATTTTAAAAATTCATATTTTCATTTTTATTCTTATTTGCTTACCTCTCCGCTCTGGGAGTTCTATAATCAAGGAAAAAAGATTAACACAAGAAAAGAAGACAGAAAATGAATGAAAAAGTAAGACACAGATAGGATAGGGGTTAGGACTGGGCGATATTGAAAATCTTACATTGCGATAAATAGCCTGCTTTATATCTCGATTTAACGATATATCGATATTAGAAAATTACACTTTGATAATTTTTTAAGCTTGTTTTTAGATGTAATTACATATATCATTATAGTATGCTTAAAATAAAAACATTTTAGAAAAATGTTTTTCAAAAGTATTTTATTTTGATGGAAATTAATATTCTTAAAAAAATAGCCATGAAGTGTTTTTAAGAAACAACAAATATAAACAAGTCAAACATTTAAATTTCATTCTAAGTCTTTCATCCAAAAGTAAATTAAAATTTCAGTTACTTAAAAATTAAGCAAGATTTTGGCGTTTTTTCGCAATATTTTCAAAAAATACTATCTATCAAAATGATTTTTGAATTACTTATAATTCAAAAATGTCTTTTTAATGATACCAGTTTAGTTGCAAATTACTGAAACATTACCAGTACAAATTACTAAACTCTAAATCATCCAAAGAAGTTTGTTTAAAGGTTCCTGGCTCTTTCAACAGATGCCCTACTATTGGGCAGCATTTCTCCTTCATACTTTGTCGCTAAAACCGTATACGAAATATTTAACTTCCGGAATTTAAAATCAAATAACTTTAATCATAATTTAACTATTTTAAACGTAGAAAATTAAGGGGTTTTAAAAGGGATTTATTTTAAAGACGCAGAAAAATTAAATATATATTAACAAATTAAATTGAATGCATAATTATTAAATATTATAGATTTAAATTAATATAATTAAATATAAAAAATTAAATAAAAAATAATATACATATATATGAATTAATCTTATGATTGTAGATATGTTGGTTCCTCACTGACTCCTGGCAACCACTATTTTCAGATCCAGTCCGCCACTTCGTGCAAATGGAGAGCACGTCGGCAATCAAGCTAAATCGATGTCTACTTTTTGTGAGTCGCGGTAGATGGTCTATCGATATGACGCATGCGCTAATCTTTCGTCCACGATCAACGAAAGGAGAACATGTGCTCGCGCCCGCGGGAGGGAATCGGCGTAAGCTTAAATCGATTTGGCGATATAGGTGTTAAATCGATATTTTTTGATAAATTGATACATCGCCCAGTCCTAATAGGGCTGCACACGAAATAGTTTTGGAAAGCACCAAAATTCGCTCATTGCGTACAACTAAGTGACATAATGGGTGAAAGCGAATAGATATCCTTTCTGTCTTTGAACTTAGCCAGAACTAAGTTTTTTATGCTTTTGTTTGGTGCTAGACCAACTAATGTTCTCTTTTTTTCGCTTCAATCTCACTTAAGGTTCGCCTTCGCGCCCTTGATTTGTTTTTCTTCGATTTCTCTTTCATTGGCTGTTTTTAGGTTTTCGTTTCACTTTCATGTTGCCTCAACGGGAACTTGGCTGGTTACTACGTATTCTTTTTCTGTAGTCAAAAGTCACTCACCAAAAAAAGATACGTCGGTAATTTTCTAAAATACAATTCAGATAATTCTAACTAAAAGTTTTGATTATTTGAAGGTAAGGCTATTTTTGACAATTTTTTTTCCAATTGTATTTTAGTAATATTTTTATAGCACTGCTTGTTTTTGAGCAGATGAACCGTCACTGCCATTAGATATTTATCGTAGATTCACAAGATGAACTATTTTTGTAAATACTTCAATTAATGTATTATTTGACTATATTTTAGATTTAACAAGAGTTAACTAATTCATTATTATTTCCTGATTCCGCCCTTTTAATAACTTATTGAAATATGTATATTGTCCTTCAAATGCACATCGAAAGACTGGATCAAACAGCAATGAGAGGTATGGAAAAGTGGTCTAAGTCAATAAATTTGTCTTCTTATAACTCTGTAAGTTTTGTAGATAGAAACTTGAAACTTTGTATGTGAATAGATGAATGTAAGAGAAACATTTCACTAATTGACAATTTTGCACTACGGGGAATGTATAAAAATCTAATTTTTTTAACTTTTTATTATCATACCTATTAAAAGTCAAAGTGCTTTCACACCAATTGTCACTTTGTAATTGGAAGTATATGTCTAGGATCAATGTTTAAAGAAATAAACGCTTGTTCCACTTTTTTGGGACACACTGTATAGTGAGTATACTTGAATCTTTTAAAAATATTTAATCGATATTTTGAGTAATTTCATTGTTTTAAACCTCTATAGGTACGAAAATCTACTTTTGGAACTGAATCTGAGTCTGTGTGTTTGGTTCTGTTTTTTCTTCTTCTTAATCGGGAGATAAAAAATGATAATTTCTTCTAGAATCAAAGGATGCGTAAGCTCTTTTACAAATATAAGTTCTTCAAATCGTTTTGATGTCGTTATGAGTGACATCCATATTTGAGAGGACACGGAAAAGCGGAAAGGAGAACTATCGCGATATATTTTGTTTACTGTTGTAATTTATCTAAGTTTTGTATTTGTATAATAACTTCCCTATTAACACGAAACAGGACGGAAAAAATATTCCCAAAACTTAAGTTATTGTCCTACTTATTGACAACGTACAAGATCATTCATGCACTTACCAGATGTTTTTTCCCGAATAATGAAACTTTTATGCGCTATTTTAAGAGCTGAATTTTCAAAATATTGACGACACGTATATATTTCTGTCGAGTTCTTTGATATTAAAAGCTTTACGGAAGCATGGATTCCCATAAACAATAAATTTGCATTAGGCCACTTCATTTTCTTCTGCTATAAGAACTGCAAATATCTTTCAGATATCGTCTATATATTTAGCAATAAATACTGATGCACCAGTTTGCCTTTTATGAACTTCGCCGTGCAGGGGTTTGTTTTATAGTTACTTTTGTTACGTTCGCAGCTTCCAAATTCCTCAATAGAATCTCCTTATTTGCGTCTTTGGTCTTGATCTTATGCTCTTGATGGAACTACTAACGGCAATGGTAATTAGGAACTCACCGATCGCTCTACAAATATTTGACGGAAGGCCAATCCTGTTTTGCTATTGTTTGTGACATGCTATTTAGGTCATTAACCATAAAAAAAGTCGAAGTCATTTTTCAAAGTGAAGTCTGCTGATTTTCTTCCTAAGCTCTTCTGTAAAATCCCCTTATTGTCTTTTCGGCTGTTCCTAAAATTTTCTCCTGTGATATTTATCATAATATAATTTCCCTGAATAAGCATTTACAATACAACAAGCATAATGCAATAAGAGATAAGAAAAATCGATGTCTTTCCAAAGAAAATCTGCTTCTGACCTACTGCGCTTGCAAAACAGAAGTTGGACCTATTCCAGCGTGCCGAATAAATCATGGAGGAAATAGTTATCGATACGTGAATAGATGCGAGCCATATAGTTTGGAACAAGGAAGTAATCTTCCTTAACCTAAAAAACGATAAATTTTTTAAGTATTTTTTCCGGCGAACATATCTAAAATAGCAAAGAAAATTATAGCTGTATATTATGTTCGTTTTTCTATCTCTCCTTTTTTTTGATAAAATAACAGAATTGGCAACAATTCTATCAGGCATGAAAAAAAGAAGTAATTGAGATGTCGACTTATTGAAAATATAGAATAAAATTAGCTTGGCAAAGTGAAGATAAGCATTATGTAAATGAACAATAAAGAAAAACCCATTATATGCTCGCTGTTTTTATATTCTTGCTAGATGATATACCCGACGTTGCTCGTGATTAAATTATTTTCATTTTTATGTTTTAATTTAAATACCACTTTCGTTTAAAATCTTATTATGCACACACAAAACCATTTTATTGTTTCAAACATTTTTTATTTAAAATGAGAATATCAATTGAACCAAAGAATTCTTAAAAGTGCCGAAAATAAGTTTCTCTGTATTTAATAAAATAGACAATTATTTAAATAGTTATTTTTTATTCATATAATTTAATTTGAAGTGTTAATACGGTTTGAACGAGAAAACGCTAGTAGTTGAAAGTCGCAACGTTGCCTAAGTATCTATAAATTTATTTCAAAATCGTCTACATGTAATCATTTATATATTAAATTTTGAAAAATTAAAAACATTACACAGATATAAAATTAGTATAGTTGAAAAGGTAAAAATTTGAACTTTAAGATGGTATACAAAATATTTTTTGTGGAACAAATAGTTCTGAAGTTACTGCGGAAAAACGGTTTCGCTTAATTTATAATTAACTGACTGTTTAATTGACTTTCGGCCTTCGAAAAGTTGACAATAACTTTCCTCTTGTCCTAAATAATAAGTGTGCAAAATTTGGTTGAAATCGGTCCAGTGGTTTAAGAGGAGATGTGGAGCATGCATACCCATAAAAAAACATATCCACAGTGACTTTTATATATATTGAGATTACCTTTTACTGCCGCTTTAATGCCTATTGCAAAAAAGATCGAAACACACTGAAAAACTTTAGTCTTTATTAAGCAATGATGATGAAGAAATCATAATGGGTACAAGCATTGTGCTACTCCAAAGATTTACGGTGTTATTTTTTTATTCCCATATTGTGTGCAGTTTAATTAAGAAGTAATCGAATACTATATAGAGCTTTATTAAGGAATAATTTATTTCCATCCTGTCTAAACAAAATGTTTTACAAAATATTAATTAATAATGAGTCGATTAGATTATTTAGAGTTCTCACGGTATGATACTAAAAGTTAGTCTACAGGCAAATGTAATCTAAGTTAAAATTATTGTCTTACGTATTCCAGGTTGTGATACAAATATAAGAATAATTTTAGAAGTTACAACTCATGCTCATGCGTCTTATATAAATGCAATCGTGTAAATGGAGAAAGAACCTTGAATGATTTTCACACTTGAACAAAACGGTTTTGCGACAAACTCCATACGAATTACAAAATACTCGTTACCTCAACAAGAACAGCGCCACCAGGAAGTGTGAAACGGGCCGCTGTAGTCTGAGCTGAGAGACGAGGTAGAGGACATGTACTCAAATCCCCAAAACTAAAACTTTGTTAATGGTTAAATGATAATCTAAAAGTTAACCTCTTTTAAGTGTTTTATGTTTGTGTTATATGAATGCCTAATGTTAATACAATAAATTTAATTATTTTAAAAGAGCTAGTTGGTGTCATGGTTTAAAAAAGCACGCATTTTGGAGGTATCTCGCCATTTGAAAAAGTTGCTGCTTCATCAAATATATTCACACTATTAACCAGGGCCGGTTTGAGGGGGTTGCGAATGGAGCGAGCGCACAAAGCCGCGCGCAGTTGATTGATTTTGCAAAATGAAAATTGATTGCATTGATTTATTTAACGAAATAAAAATTTGTTGTCGAGTTTTGCCTTTCAGGACAAAATATTACAAAACGTATTTAAAAATAATTTAGTTGAATTGTATCCAAATTTTGTTGCTGTTCTGAAAGCTATATTGACTTTACCAATTACCACCGCATCTGCAGAAAAATCTTTCCCCAGACTGAAAATAATAAAAATTATTTGAGATCTAGCATTAATCAAGAACGATTTACCTACATTGCTGTTTTATCTATCGAGTCCGAATTAATAAAAAAAGACCTAAATTGTGATGATACTATCGACGTATTTGTGAAACAGGCAGGACAATGAATTGTAAAGCAATTTATTGTAACCTTATTCTAGTAAGCTCCGTACTAAATTGTATTTATGAAACGATCATTTTTGTTATTTGATTTATTAACCATTTTTAGTGAGACTTAAAATGTTGACTTTACACAAATGATGTAATGATTTATCATTTTAACGTATTCCTTAAGTCCTTACTATATCAATTTGTTCTATGTAATAAATATTAAAATGCAATAACTTACTTTGTTGTACGAAATTTTTTTAAGAACCGGCAAGTCAACTTTACACCAGGTCTCGCTTTTGTTCGGACCGGTCCTGCTCTTAACAAAAAGCAATATCTAAGCGTTCGGAATTTATATATAATTTATCCTGCGATTTATAACAGATAGATATAACCGAATTCCTACAATCAACACTAGCTACATTATTTTTAATGCATTTTCATAATCTGGAAACCTGATCAAAAATATCACAAAATCATCAAAATTCAAAAACAAACATTTAATCAAAATAAAAAAAATGTTTTCCCCGAGAGAATGAAATATAGCAAGAATAACGAAAACGGCTTTTTTGTTATTCCAGCCAGTTGTCTAACGCAAAAATTGTACATTTTTTATAAATGATTCAGACTGCAGCCAAAATTGAGTTACATTCTATTTAATGTTAAAAACGATCCAGTTTATTGGTATTTCATTTCGGATGATTCCGAAGGCAAGCATTTCTGAAAATCGTTTAATGAAGCAAAAAACGGGAAAGGTGACCTCAAAGCTGAACTAAGTGGTAAGGAACAAAATCATTGAATTTTAGTCATTTTAGGCAATAGTGAAAGAAATTTTTCATTTGAAGGGATTTTTTGGATCATTTCATCCGAATCTTTTGCAAACCAGAATTAATCTGAAGGATTTAAAAGTAAGTTAATGCTTCAGATTTTCTAGAATATGTTTTCAATGAAAGATCGAAATTTCTTCTTTCCCTACACGTATTTCACTGCACTGAAAATTAATTCAGTTGCATAATCTTACGCATACAGATGAGAGATTTTATCGCTAGTGAATAAAAGAGAATTTTGAGGCTAAGAAATTGGTGAATAATTCCAACAGTAAGAAACGATTAGACAACTCAGAGGTGCTTTGTTTTACTTGTAGAAATTTATAGGGCTGTGGTTGTCAAAGTATTGTGATTTATGTGCCTCCTAAAACGTAAAGGTAGTTGCTGCTTCATTTTCTTGTTCGAAATCCCATTATTATGTCAGGTTGAATAAATTACCCCCTCTCCCTCACAGCATGCCTCCAAATGTGTCCAGTGACAAAGTTATAGACTATGTATTTTGTAACAGTAATAATAAGGAATTAGACAATTGACTTTACTATGTTGTGATTTGATAATTCAAATATTTTTTTACTCACTTTTATTTAGCTTCAGTTGTAGCGATTGGTATCTTTAACCATTATGGAACCAGGCGGACTTCTATTCCCGTGCTGCACCCTCAAGCTTGTGTAACAACCTTCACTAGAACTTCGACTTTCTTCAGTGTTATAAATATTGCCATTTTGTTTCTAATGATCAGTATCAGTATCATGTTAGTTTCATTGTTATTGTTAGTGTCAGTGTTCGTGATGCGCTCGTTTAGTTTTGTAAGTCGTCGTCAATAAATATTATTTTAGATAGCTGCGTGTTGTATATGACCACAAAAGCTACAATGGTGACCCGGACGTGATCTGAACACGCAACCTCTGATCTGGTTTCACTTCCTAATGGTCAGTACCAGTATCATTGATAGTTTAATTGTTATTGTCATTATTGGTGTCAGTTTTCGTGATGTACGAGTTTAATATTTGTTAGTCTTCGTTACTAAATGCTGTTGTTTTAGATAGCTGCGTGTTGTATAAGATCCCAAAGCAACAGACTTGCTTCATGTTTCACTTTCTGATGTGTTAAGAGTTTTGAAATTTTGTTTTTGCGTACTTGAGGCCATTGCACTATTTTAATATTTTCAGAATTTAATTAATGCATTAGTTTAATCAAATTTTGATTCTGTTCGAGTGGCATTTCCTGTTAGCTATTTTGAAAAAAAAATTGCTTGTAAGATTCCATAATATTTATAATAATGAATTAAAAATTGAAGACTAAAAAGTAGAAACTTATTAAATTAAAAATTTCTACTTTTTAGTACTCTAATTTACTGTTTTATTAAATATTTTTTGTAGTGACTTCTTTTATTAAATTTATTTTAAATTAATTTTAAGTTCTATTTATCATAATCTTTCCAAAAATGCTAAAATATTTGCATTTGATTTTTAGAATAGCTGATGACAAATTTGCGTGCTTAGAGGTCATTCTATTCGCAATCAATTTGCAGAAGAAAATGTTAAAAAGTGCCCACCCATGTTTACCACCATTGTTTGTTTTATCTATACACGTGCAGATATGGGCTTATTGTTTAGCAATGGATTCGGAAACCCTCCGAGCTTCTGCGCATGCGCCGGACGGAGTTATTTTTATCAAAATAGGGAGAAAGTGAAGGATGGAAGGGTGATATTTGCATTTTACTGAGCGTGATCTAACAAAGAACTCCGGAAATGCGCTCATATGACTCATTGCCTGACATCCCTTTCCAGTGTAAAATCGTCCGAAAGTGGTAGTGTCGGAATCCGTTGCTGAACAGTACTTTTAAATCGTCCACACAACAGAAACATTTGATTATTCAGTACAAATGTTTATGTTTCGTTGATAAAAAAAAAATAATTAGAGCTTTGTAAATACCGCAAAATAAGCGCTTCCTTCATATCTCCCGGTTTCGTAATGGTCGAGTGATCCGAAATAAAAGATGGGGAATTGAAAACTCGAAGATAGGCAAAACATTTGAACACTAATTATTGAAACTCGAAATAGGAACGATGCTTAGCACGAAAGTAAAGTGTCACTCTTAAAATAGGTGAATACTTATAGTAACTCTAAAAGATATCTGAATGTTAACTTTTTAAAATTACAAAATTAATTGGAAGGGGTGGGGATAAAATTTTATAAGAAGAACTGGAAGGGGAGGGGAGAGCGGCAAATCTGATATGGCAAATTGGTTCCAGGAAGTTAAAAGGTTGAACATTTTTTAGTTTTCGTAATGCTATAGCATTAAGTTCTAAAAATGCCATTTAAATATTGTAATTATACTTTACTATTTTAAATCTATCCACTATTATGGACTTGCTTGTTCTCCCGGAACCTCAGAGAAACTTCATTTCAGTTTGATTTTCCCTACATTTCGGAGGTTTCGGCTTCGGGGTTCCAGGTTCGAAACCCGATTCTACTGAAGATCCGCCGTGTACTAGGCCTGTTGCATGTTAAATTATACGTAGTGCGTCAAACGTCTCCCGCTGGTTTGACGCTAAGTTTGGGGAGGGAGGTACCAGCTCAGGTGTCGTCCTGATCATCTGAACTCGGTTCAAAAGTACGAGGTCCGTCCCAAAATAGCCTTCGTGTTGATTCAAAATGGGCAGTTAATATAACTAAAACTAAACTAAAAATTCCCATATATCAGCTTCATTTTAAGAGCAGAAATTATATAAAAAAACCATAAAGATAAAAAAAAAATGTTTTAGAGCATGTCCTAAATAGAAAATTAAAAAACTGCTTTCTTTTAACAAACCCTATCTATTTTACCTTTTAAAGTGACGTGAAGTAATATGTGAACTATAATATTTGAAGTAAATCAATACATCCTCTGCATATGCTCTATAAATAATTCAATTGCTGAGTGAGTTTTGTATGCTTAAGTTCTTTTTAAGTATTTAACCCACACAAAAAAATAATTTCTAATTCTCCCTTTATTTTTCACTTTCTTAGCTTTCGATGTAGATCATTGTCGGTCAAAAATCAATTTTCTGTATTTGAAAGAATATATCAGTCGATTTGCATTTGAAGAAAAGGTGAAAAGTGGACATGTAATAATATTAATATTATATAGAAATTAATCAATTGAAATAATCACATAAAAGTGGTTTTTTTGTAGCATTCCAGAAACCGAACTTTCAAATAGGAAATTTCAAAAATCGCAGCTTTGAGCTAGAATGCTATACCAGAAAAGATTTTGTATTAAAAGCATAGTATAAATTACATCAGTAGTCGACTTTACCCATTATTTTTCGATACTGAGGTTCTAACCCGTGGGGGTTTACTAGAACATTCGTAGAGGGTTTTCCGGGTGTGAAAATCAGCATCATCTGGAAAAGGAAGTATCGATCTAGGGTACCGGAAGGATGCATTAACCTTATTATAACCGTCTAATGGAAAATCAATTCCCACCTGTTAATAATTGAGAAGTTTCAAGCTGCATGTATTTGGTGTAACTTTTGTTTCCATTCTTTATGTGGAGACGGAAGGAAAAGAGCAAAGCGTTGTAGCACGTCGGTACCTAATGCCCCGGAATCACAGAAAGGAGAATAGTTTTATGAAGTTATATTTTTACTTTTATCGAAGCTGTGATTGCAGATTACTCATTTCGAATCACAAAGAAAGGAAAATGCACGATATTCAGTATCGGTATTAATTTTTAATTGGTTGCGGTGTATAGTATTGGCAATAAAATCTTTTTATTATGGTTTTGGTGCACTTTTACCATCTCGCCGTAGTTTCATAATTTCCTTTATTGTCCTTTTCTTTTTATAGAAAGTAATCTCCACAATTGAAAAAAATTGCTCCATTTGATTAAAAAAAGATACCTAAGATACTGTTCGTTTTCAGATACGGAAACCTTCCTTGCTTTTGCCCATGCGCCAATCGGCTATGATTTCACAAAAATAGGGTGGATGAAAGATGGTGGAGGAGATGTTTACTTTTAAATCAAACATTGATTCAATATATGATCGTTTCTACTTAAAACAAAATTGCCCAATTCAGAAGGAAAATGAATATTAATATCGGGAAAAGGACAACTAAAAGAAAATGCGCCAGACAAAGAACCCCAGAAAAGCGCTCTTCTTACTCACTGCATAGCACCCCTCTGCGGAGTAAAATCGTCCAAAAGTAGTAAATGCAACTGTCTGAAACGAACAGTATCTTGCTCTCGCGTCCACAAATTTTGAAACAATATTGGCCAATGAAAACGCAGAATTTACATCTTTTATGAATATGGCATCATAAATTTAAATTGGCAAGTAATACTGTTGAAAAGAAGGCAATTTCGATCTGTTTAAAATAGGAAGTCATGATTGCCTCATCGGTTTCGCTATCGTTTCATCCTTTAAATGATTGCGTCAGTCTCGTGTTTAAATAACAAAATATAGAGTGGTATATTTTCATGGGCCATTACTGTATATTTTAAATTCAACATTATTCAGCGTTATCTGCAAAGAGGGTTAATTGCCTTGGCTAAATAGAATGTAAGAATAATTGGCTCTCTACGGCAATTATCCACCAAAAAAAGTGTTATGAGCTACATTTTATGCTACCGGTGGGCGTTATCTGCCGACGAGATCACTTATTCACCTTTTCAATTTAGGTTTGAATTGAATCGGATTTAAAATAAATCGCGTTTTTGTAAAGCATTTGATATTCTTGAAGTAAGAATTAATATTTAAATTAAAAAATTAAGAGCACTTAGTGCGGGTAAAAATATATTTGAAAATACGGGTAAAAAGGTATTTGAAAAATGGCAAAGTTCTTAATGAGTTGATTTTCACAATGGAGTTGATAGATGCTAGCACGATTCACACCAAATGAACCGCGCCTATTTAATTTTGGAATTCATTACGTATTTTGAAGAAGGAAAAAGGGCATGGCATTACAACAGAGCATAACGCATTACGACATGCTCAGTTATTTTTGTGATATGACATCATTTGCACAACTACATTTAACGATACATTTTACATTCCAGGCAGAGGTAAGCTTCATATTTTCATCCCTATTTTGCTGATATTATTCAATGATTCAAAAGAAAAATGAATATATTACTATCTTCTTACGCAACACGATACAAGTTACAAAACTGATCGCATTTGATTTCCATTCCAACAAAATAGCGTCAGATTTTCATAAATAGAAGAAATATTTCTTACATAAGAATGATCATTACCCGCCAAACGATAAAATTTCGAGAAATGCACAAATGAGTTAAAACGTCCGATCGAAGCATTACTGGAAAAAGGGGGGAAAGCAAACGCAATTGCTTATTTAATCGCATAGCAAAAACTGGAGAAATCCGGGGGCAAAATAAATGAAACAGGATATTTTCCGGAAAGAAGAGATGAAAGAAATGGGATAAAATTTGCAGAAGCTTGTTAAACATCAAGGGAATTCTGCACGAGATTCCGTTAAGACAAATGATGGCCGACACGAATGTGAATTTTCACGTTATTCCTAGAATTTCACTGTAAAGAATTTTCTTTTTTTAAAATAAAAAGTAAAAGCAACTACATAGAGTGTAGCTTTTTTTTGTTATAACTTTGCATTTATTTCTAGAAACTTTTACATATTTCGGCTTATTATGCTTCTCTTTTTAAAAACTGAAGTGAATATAAAAGAATATTTTAAAATTTTTCCAGACGCACTGGCATTTTGAGTATGTTAAAAAAAGCTTTTCTTATTCCATACAATTTTTTTTACCAATCGATAAAAACTTTTTTACAGTATTCTACCGTATTTTCTTTTGTTTGTTTGTAG
>BGPR01000211.1:798479-847657 GCA_013235015.1 Araneus ventricosus | reverse complement strand
TATCATAAGAATAAAGAACCTTTCTATGGGTATATTAGTGCCAGGTAGACATAGAATATATTCAATAATTATACGAAAGTTCGTATGATTTAAATTATTGGTGTGAAAGCGTCCGAACAGTTCCACCCAAAGACTTTCAGTTTAAATATGCCACTTCATGCGGTGTAGTGAAGTTAGAACTGAGACCGACACGAGGCTTCTGACCAACTTACATATGTGGGATACGTATAGCTCATGCTCCGTCATCGCCGGGCTACTAGCCATTACCGTCTGATTTATATTATTTTTGGTGCCTTCTTGTTTGAAATTGTCATCGCGGGTTGCTATCTTTCTGAAAACCGGACATTTGGCGTACCGAAGCTGTGCTTGGGGACAACGGAACAGGCTACTGAAAAACGGGACTGTCCCGTTTAAAACGGGACGTATGGTCACATTACCCATAATATTAGTAGCCTGTTGTTATGCTTGCAGCTTGGCGAAATAAATTGGCGAATGGACGGTTGTAGAGGCTGAGATACTCTGCCAAAGATCTATTTTGCAATGTATCTCGAAAATGGAGGGTGGCGGGTGGCAAGCGACCGTTGATGACATATCTGAACGTCATAAGCTTCCATATGATATAAAAATTATGGAAATAGGTCCACTGGTTGGGGTTGTGTCATGGTTTTCCCCCATAGGGAATGCACAATGGAGAAGTATTTTTTCAATTTCTCTCGAAAATGGAGGGTGGCAGGCGACCGTTGATGACATACTAAACGTCATAAGTTTCCATATGAAATATAAATAATCGAAATTGATCATATGATTGGGGATGGGAAGTGGTCCTCTAGTTTTGCCAATTATTTTAAGTACATAGATGGCGAATTTGACTCGTGGCACTTGAACAAGGTTTGTTCACGTGATTCTAGTCAAATTCGCCATCTCAAAATAATTTTCGAATCCACCGCCGCGCATCTTACAGCTTATGACGTCTTGATTTGACGTGCGTCATAGCATAGCGTAAGACATCGCAGAATTAAACGTTAGATGACATGCGCAGTCACATTTGTCATGTGTCAGTGAAGACACTGAAGTCCATTTCCTTTCTTTTCTGTTTTCTTTACATTTTTTTCCCGAGTTAGTCCATCAAACTAAACATTCTAATCGAGTTTGACCATATTATTGACCAGAATCAGAATCAGTCCATTGCATCCTCCGATAACGAGTACCTGGAAAGGCACAGATTACTCGGAATAATTGGAGATAGAGGGTATCTGCTGGAAAGATCGATTATCCGGAAAGATTAGAATTCCACCTGATCTGGATCTCATCAGCATATTCATGTTTTATCATTTCATTTTAAAAGGTACCTGTAGTTCAATGAATCTGAGTCGTTTTTCTTACACGGAAAAAATATACCTTGATCTTATGCAATGTATTGAGCCTTTTTCATTCATTGATTTATTGAAATTGTGTAGACGCTACAGTTTGTTACTTAACGAAATAGAGTTTAGGGTACCATTTGAAGGGAGGGACGGAGTCCTCTTAACGAAAATATAGTAACAACAAAAATATTGTTAATAAAATTAAGTAGAAGTAAGAAAATGCCAAAACTGAGATTGAGCAATTTTAACAGAAGAATATTAGAGTATAATAAAGAATAGTTGCATTAGTTTTCATGAAAGCACTTTTAAAAAATCTAAAACACTGTTTTTAACATTAGAATTTCATGGATCATGGAAAATGCGCACGTGTCCATTGTAGTTAAAAAAAATACTATTTTACTTTTAAAGAAGCTATGTATACAAGTGTACACAAAAATATTATGCATTTCGTAACAATCTTTTCAAAATAGGCTTTTATTAATCAATGATTTTTTTAGTTGGAGTATTTTTGCCGAAATTTACTTAAATAGTATACAGCTCTAACAAGTATCTAACGTTGCCTATTTTCTATAGGTCATCAAAGAATGTTATTTCAATAGAGCAACAATCACAGAATTGTCAGGCGAAGCTGACAATTGTTGAATGATCCAACAAGAAGATTAATTGTTGTGCAGCATAAGATATAGGATTATGGGCTCTTTTTGTGATACTTCTTGTCTCACTTATTACGGTGACAACTCTCTACCAGAAAAGGCAATAACGATAATTCTGAAAAAATCTTACCTCATCAAAAATATGGTCTAGGAGTAAAAAAAATTAATTATAAACAAAAGGAAATTGTAAACAAAATGAGAATGGAAGCAAAAAAAGAAACAAAAAATGAAACATTAGTTCTTACTACTGTTTATATTGAAGGCCAGAAGTTCATTATTCGCCACTTATTAACAATTAAAACGATAAATGTATTTGTACTATCAAATACATGTGTAACCACACCATATCCCATCGTGATCTAGTTGGTTAAAGTATAGCTGAGGAACGTAAATCGGAGGAAGAAAGTTACAGCTTCTATCCTCTGGTGTGCTATTACTCTGCATTATTCAAAAAATGGTTGACCGATGCATTAAACGAATTGATACTCTTGCAAACGAATTGTTTGCCGTGGTAGGGATGGGTGCTAGAGGTTTTTCTTCCAATCAAAACTCAGTGGCGTAGCGAGGAAAAGTGGCCTCTGGGTCATAATATGATTTTTTTTGCCCTGCCCCCGTCATCATCAAAGCCCCAACTTGTGTAAACGGCGTCCGAGACATGACATTGTTTCAAACACTCATCATATTTGACTTTAAAAAGTTACACACACGCATTAATCTTTTGTCACCATGGCCAGTGACATAGCGAAGGTAAGTGAAGCCTGGAAAATAATATGAGTTTTATTTATCCCAGCCGTCATCAGTGGCTTAACAAGCGTAAATAGAACCAGGGGTATGATATTGATTTTACACCCCTTTATCATATTTTGCTTTAAAAATGGCATAAAGGCAGTAATGTTTTGATTCCTCTTAAACTGGCGCCCAGGCAGTCTGTACCTCCTTTCTCGCCACGCCACTGGCAAAACACAACTGATGGCCTGTTTTTCCTTAAAGTCCTCTAGGAAGGCTATCTAATTTCATATATTGCAGATAATTCATACTCCTACCTCAGGTGCTCCAATGTCGTTTTGATAGACAAAAGATACTACATTGCTTCCTCGTCAGGAGTTCTTGCCCATGAAATTTGGCTAGATATAGTAAACCAAATGAGATTCGAACAACCATCATAAATTATAATATATATGAAACTTCTTCAAAACCTATTTTGGTTTCTAAGTAACTACTGAGAATGTCTTTAACATTGGGTACGGGAATGAATGAACTTGACTTGAATGGACTTGGTTAACGGGTATCTAGATGTGCGTATGTAAGATTGGACCATCTGGTGATCTCAAACTCGCTCTATGAGATGTGCCGATATGGTATCTATTTTCTAGGAAGCACAGAGCCTGATCTTACGATATGTGTTGTCCTTTCTTAATATATCCAGTCGTATTGTCAAAAGCAGGGGATTTTAATTGTTTATCATTCAGCATGTCCCGTTTACATTCATGAGAGTAATCGGGCGTTAATGACAAGTGTCCATTGTACCCTCCTTACCCATTACTATTCTATATCCAGTCTGTCTAGACATTTATAACGACACAATCCGTTTGATACTTTTCCATAAATTTCAAACAGAATAAAAATAGAGCAATGCCGAATCTTTATAAATTTATATAAAAGTAACAATGCAGTCATCGCTAAAATTTACAGGCCCTGGAGCATTTAAATGAGCTTACATTTTCGCACATAAATGATTGTGCATTTAATCACTTTTCGAAGTGCAATGAGTTAAAACACAATAGAATATAAAAGAGGCAATTAAGTACAAATGTTTGGAAACGATAGTTAAGGAGGTTCAGAAGCAAAACTTTTAATAAATGATCCAAAACAATTATAAGGAACAATTAATGGCCGAAACATGGAAAGTGGAATTTTAACAATCTTTAATTATCGTCTGGTGTAATTGATGTAACAAGAATTATTAAAATTTTTGACTCTATGTTAAAGAAACTTTGTTATGGGCATGCAGTTAATCCAGACTGAACATCCATGCCTGATGCGTAATACATTACCCTAACAAGACCATCCAGACTTCAAGTGTGTAATGAACATGAATTACTGTTATAAAGGTATAAAAGTAACAGAATATTCTTTTCTTTAAACTGTTTTCAATTGTACCTCCCAGAATGGAATGCTACGAGTTCCGAATGTATACCAGAAAGTATCAATTAACTATTGATTCATAGTAGAAACATCAAACAATCAACCGTGTTTCCTACTGAATATCTTTAGGAAAAGGCCCTTAATAAAAGATGCGAAGAGGTCCCAAGAGTTCCATTCTTGGACCTTTTCTCGATAAGAGACCATGGAGAATATGTGCGCATGCTACTAATATTGCCTGATGAAAATGACCAAAAAACATGAAAGTTTGGGAAGGAGTTGTTTAAAAAGAATCAATTGCAACTACAAGATATAGCAGAGAAATGAGCGAATAGAAAACACCACCAGAGTCAGATGTTTTTCATAGCAAAATGATAAAAAAATATACAATGAAATCACACATTTTACAGTATATTATGGTTGCTTAGAAATAACATGCATACTCTTGTAACGCATATGGTACAAAATGTCTTGTTACTTTTAAATGGGACTTCTGACAAAGATTTGCTGCATTCTTAATGTGACCATACGTCCCGCTTTGAACGTGACAGTCCCGGTTTTTGGTAGCCTGTCCCATTGTCTCCAAGCACAGCTTCGGGACTCCCAAATGTCCAGTTTTCAGAAAGAGAACAACCTATGATAACAATTTCAAACAAGTTGCCAAAAATAAAAAAAAATCGACGGTAATACCTAGTAGCCCAGCGATGATGGAGCTTGCGCTATACGTGTCACACATATGTAAGTTGGTTAGAAGCCTCATATCTCGCATTTAGTTCTAACTCCATTACACCGGATGAAGTGACAGAATGGAGCAGTGGGAATATTTAAACAGAAAATCATTGGGTGAAACTAATCAAATACTTCACCCCAATAACTTAACAGAATTTCGAATAATTATTGAATATTTTCTATGTCAGCCCGACACTAATGCACCCGTATAGAAAGAGTCTTTTTTCTTATGAATAAATTGTGGACGAGCTAAAAAACACAGCTGCAAGTCACAGTTTATAAATCAACTACAAGCGTTAATTTCCAAAGTAAATTTTAAGAAATCTTGCCAAGAATTTCATTCTTTTTTACATCAACACCAAATATACTGAAGTAAAAATGAGTTCTTCAAAAAAATTCAAGATCATATGAATTATTTATTTTCACGTGCTTATTCCTGTTATTTTCATTAATAAATAAAAAACTGAAGAGATATGTGTTTTCTTAATTCACATAATATTACCTAAAAATTAAAAAAAAAAAATGTCCCGTTTTGAGGTAAAAAATAAATGGTCACTTTATGCATTCTACACATCAGCACTCTTTTTTCCGTCCCCACCTCTCTTCTTTTTTATACTGCAGTGTAATATACTTAATTCAAATCTTTTTAATTCTAATTTGTCGGTAGTTCGAATTTTTTTCTCTGGTCCCTTGAGTTTCCGATTAACGTAATGTTAAAATATTACCTGCAATTCGAATTAGAAAAAACTTCTTTTATTTCCGAATTGTTCACATGACAACAGCCAGCTTTTCAAGGCTGATTAGAAAGCTAACCAAATCATCATACAATGAGCTTGTTTGAATTTCACTATTATTCTATTTGCATATCATTAATATTAATATTATAGTCTCTTTGACATTTTAGTATTAATGCATTCTTTCTGTGATACTTGTTATTCTTTTATGTTTTGTGTATTGTTTGGTCATTTTGAGTTGCTTTTAAAAGATTGCTTATTTTGCTCAATTTGGACTGGCGTCTAGATTGGATCGGGATTATAACCTCAAATCCATTAAATATATGGGCCATAAAATAGGCAATTATCTTATAACAGTGTAAATGTGGTGTATAAATTAATATTTTAGAGAAATCCCTACGTGGTTACAATTAGAGAACAAGTGTTTAGATTTAGATATCACTAATTAAACAATTTAACAAAAGATTAATAACCCTTACTTTGTACTAAACTAAGTAGTAAAATATGTTATATCTTTAAAGAGAAAACTTGTTTGACTACAATTTACTATGATGTTTTTATTAAAGTAGTTTAAAGATAAGGCCAGGAAAATTTTTGTTTTGCGTTTGTCTATAAGTATCTATTGAACCACAAACTGTTGCCTAAATTGGACTGTTTGAATCAAAAGGACAATTATCTTGAACTAGAGGAATACTGCAGAAAGCAGTAATAATCATTAGTAGCCCTCATAAATTCGAACTGGAACAATTCAAAGACAAAAAATGATAAAAGGACATTAAAAGCATCAAATGTTGGTTCAAAAAGAACAAAAACTAAGGTCATGTATACGTAATTTTGTATCATATGCGAAGAATCAAAGAAGAAAACTGACGAGTGCATAAAATGTCATACTTGGGTTCATTCATTGTGTGCTGGTGCGAATTTGAGAATCAAAAAATATTTTTGCTTTAATTATGCTTAAAGAAATTGGCGGTTGGAAAACCAGTGGTCTAATCATTACATATTTGAATCTATTAATACGTATGTACAATCAGACGAAAAAGTATCCAAACTTTTTTCATGACTCAGAAATTAATTATTACAGATTAAAACAACGAGCAAATATGCCTGTTAACTTAGAGAAAATGGCTTTTGTTAGTGCACGCAAGTTTCGTTGATACAAAGGGCCATATTCTGATAAAAATTCGCATTAACTCATTTTTTGCAAACGGCAGCACCCAATATCGAATATAAATTTGAAATATCCAGAATATACTTATCCGAAAACATAAAAACCTATTACAGTCGAACCGCGATATAGCGAACCCGGGATATAACGAACCCTCGGTTACAGAGAACTTTTAACATGGTCCCAACTGAAGCTCTATGTTAATAATGTATTTTAATACGTTTACAACGAACAGCAAACGCAAGAGACTCAGTTATAGCGAACTGAAAATTTCTAAAATTTCAAACTTTTCACTTGCCCAAAGGGACATTCTTTACTAATTGTGCTCAAGTCAACCAAATTTATACAAGAGTTACCCCTTTTGCATGAAATACTCTGGTCCAGAGACCACATTCCTCGCCTATTGTACCTTTGTCAGAGTCGCTGCTAACCCCATAAGTGAGACAAAGGAACAATAGGCAAGGTTCTTTACAGTTTCTATCTCCTCTCCTCCCCCCTGTGGACAGCTGGCCTGGTGTCAACCAAGGAAGGGGGGAGAGGACTTTCTGGTTAGACGACCTAGGAACAATCACGTGTTTTCTCTGCAATTTTAATTTAATTGCTTGTCATTCTGTGAACTTTGCAGTGACCATGGTTAACGTTGGCAAGTGAATTATTTAATACTTTATTTGTCCCTAATTACTAATGAAAATATTATGTTATTAAAAAGTTTATTATAGAAGTAGTATCTTAGCATGTTAGGACATTTTTTTGGTAATACGGATACAGCGAACCTCGGTTAAAACGAACTTCTGAGTCGGTCCGTTGAGGGTTCGTTATAACGGGGTTTGACTGTATTTCCAAAAAAGAAACGGTAGATGGATTATGGGCAGTTGAATTACTTACTTTTCCGTACATAATTCCTATTGTTAAATAAAGGTTGCCATTTATTCGATATGACTCAAGATATAATTTGTCGATAACAATAAATCTCGCTGTTCATTAAACTGCTACAAAAGAAAAAAAAACAAAACAGTGCATTTTTTCAAAATTCTTGAGGAGGTAAGCATCGTTAATATCAGATCGGATGGTTGTACTGCACGCCAAAGATCCCTTGATTAGTGCTCTCGAGAAAATTGAATGCGTAACGTTACTTTAGCATCGGGGCTCTGCAGTGGCCTAGAGAGGGTGCCCAGGTCATAATATGATGTTTTTTCCCTCCTATCATCATCAGGGACTTAGCTTAGCCAATCGACTCCCGGGGCATTTTTTCGACCCTTGATCTATAGATTTTAAAAATTGACAAAAATGCACTAACGTTTTGTCACTAAGACTAGCGGTGTAGTGTGGGTAAGTGGCGCCAAAGGCATGATATATTTTTTAGCCTCCTAATTGTCATCGGAGGATTAGCAAATGTAAAGGGCGCCCGCAACATGGTATTATTTTTTCGCCCCATCATCGTATTTTGCTTTAAAGAGTGACATAAACACAGTAATGTTTCGACTCCATTTCTACCCCCTAAAGCTGGGCATTCACTTGGAGGCTAGCTATGCCATTTGTCCTAAGCCGTTTTTTTCCACCTATTTTAATCGAAAAATTATGCACGCCATTCATGTAAGCTCCAAAATGCGCTATGGAAGCTCTTAGATCCCCCCTCTTCCTCCCCCTACTCGGCGGATTTCCGATTTTCTACCCACTTCGCAAGGTCCCAATCTAGGCATATCCTTTGATATGCCGCTAGCCTCGCATCGGGGTCTCAAATTGGAATCGGGGCATGAAGCATTTGAATAAATCGTTTGAATTCCATCGTTTTAAATCATTTGTTCCAAATTTCATATGTTTTTGACCATGACGATTACTTTTTCCTTCCCGTGTTCCAAAAATTCCATTTTGGAAGCGATGTGAATGGCCTGCTTAAGAATAGCGCCCGGAGTTTGTATAACCCCTTGCCTCCCGGTCTCTTCGCCACTGTGGCTCTAATGGACAAGCAATGTATCAAAAGCGTGGTAGCAATAACCACCGCGATAAGGAGACTAACTAAAGAATTGTTTTCATGTTCCGAGAATGCACTACGTCTTGCAAATGGAGTTTGCGCTAAGAATCCAGCATTGATATAAAAAAAAACATTTATCATCTCTACGTTAAAGCTGTGATGTGAACTCATCGTTATTTGATATTTAGCCTTGTAAATTAATATGTTATGAACAGTGTTAAATATTTAACAGATATTTATTGTACTTTAATAAAGAAATTTCTCCCGAGAATGCGTTTTTTAATGGAATGAGAATTCAGAAAGAATCTTTTGATTTTCGGTTTGCTCATTGTTTAATTTGAAGAAAGACTTTCAAATCTGGCATTGAAATAAGACAAAAGAAAACGATTTATCTTTCCTCAAAGATTCAGTGCTACCTGAGAACTTAATAATAGCTCTCAATTTTTTAACACGGCATGACAGAGCGCATTTGTTTTAGAACAGTCTATTTTCGGTATCCATCTAGATGATTGACTTAACGAGTCTCAAGAGGAATTATGACATATACGGTGTTAAGTTAAATAAAGGCTCCTATCTTTGGTAATCATTCTTAGTGCTGAGTTATGCTGCATTTTAAAAAATATACTACAAAATGTTGTTCGCGATAGAATATTATTTCAGTTCATTCGGGGTACCAGGAAACTTGATGTCTTTTTTGCTACAGTTGACTCTAATGAGAGAGCTATACGCAAAACAACAGCATCGATTGAAGACTTATATCAGTGAAAATAGTTGAACTTGAAACGACATTTTAATTTAGACTGAATTGATTCAAATATTTTTGCTTTTAATTTGGAATCCTTGTTAGGATATAATATTTCGTCGTCGTTCAAGCAAAACACTCACAAGAAACCTTTTGACAGGCTACTGCAGTCGATTAGATTTTCCAATTTATTATTTCGTGATATAAACCTGTTACCTGCACCAGTGGCGAATCTAGGATTCCAGTCGGGGGGGGGGGGCCGCTGAGGTCATAAAAACTTGTTATTGTCGTGATGAATGTCAAACTTCAAGTCTAAAGAAAACTAAAACTCTTTAACTTTACATACTTGACTCGCCTGACAATAAGAATCATAAAGAACAATACAATACTTTCGATAATTTAATAAAAATTACAATGAAATAACTAGCCACAAAATGTCTTCGACCGCGTCAATGCTACAAGTACAAGCGGAATGACTACAGAAGTAGCAAAATTTTCGAGCCTTTCAAGCCAAAAAGCAATGTTGAAACGTTTTTCATTATTTTTTAAAGAGAGAAATTAAGAAAAAACAGTTGTAATGATGTTAAATTAAATCAAAAATTCTGACTTCGCTTTGAGGGTGGTGTAGCCCGATAGCCTCCCTGGATTCGCCACTAACCTGCACATCAGTGAACCAACCGTAGGAGCTAGAAATCTGTAAAATAACTTTTAGGTAGATTCCTTATAGGAAGTCTACCTATTGCAATGGTTCTCATGACTCGACTTTCGGAAAATTTCTGCAGATCTTCACCGATTATGAGCCCTAGAACCCAAAACCACCCTTCGTTAAAAAGTTTATATATATATATATATATGTATATGTATGTATATGTAATAAGGGATATGTTGTAAGGATAGTGAAAATCTCGGTCGAGTTCGTAAATGGGCTATCCAGCTCAAAGGGGGTGAAAATGGTGAGGGATGGAAATTTTCATTTTCCCATAATTCCTTTACAATTGAAAATAGAAAGAAAATTCAAGTTAGGCGAATTATTGCCTTAACATAACAAACAATGTTTGCATTTGAGCTTTTTCGATAGCTACAATTGCTTAGAAGTTATGAGCTGAAAAGTGTTTTTCCCACCCTTCCCCTGCTCTCCCCCTAACTTAAAGTACGTTTTAACCTATGCATGTTACCCCTTGTTGGAAAGCTCTCGTCATTTGCAGTCTCTTACACCCGCTGTTATTCTTGTAGCTCTAATCCTTGTGAGAATAGAGGGCGAAATGTTCTTTTCCTTATTATTAATAGAGAAGCATATATATATAACGCTTTTGCCCATGTTATCTTGTGAACACGATAACTAGAGTAATTTTTGTTAGATTTTAATCGGCGAGGGATATGTTGTAAGTTCGGTGTAAATATCGACCGAGTTTGTAGATGGGCTAACCTCCTAAAAGGGGGTGGAAATGGTGGGGGACTGAAAATTTCATTCTCCCATAATTCCTTTACGATTGAAGATAAAATGAAAACTCAAAATAGGCGAATTATTGCCTCTTTATAATAAACAACTTTTGTATTGAAACTTTTTTGATAGCTACAATTTTTTAGAAGTTATGAGCTAAAATGCCACTTTCAATCCCTTCCCCCATTTTATCATTTCCCCATAGCTTTGTTACGACTAAAGATAGGGAAAAAAATTCAATTAGGCGAATTATCACTTTATAAGAACGAACAGCTTTTATATTAAAAGTTTTTTGACAGCTACAATTGCTTATAAGTTATGAGCTGAAAAGCGATGCTCAATTCCCCCCCCCAGTTTATCTTTTCCCCATAGCTCCGTTACGATTGAAAATAGAAAGAAAATTTCAATTAGGGGAATTATCACCTTATCATAACAAAGTACTTTTATATTTAAAGTTTTTTGACAGCAAGAATTACTTAGAAGTTATGTGCTCCCATCAGCCGCATTCACTTCCACTTTTTGTATGGTAAACAAGCTGATATACCTGGCTTTTCTCCGGATTAAAATGCTTTCATGTCCAATATTTTTAATGTAAAAACTACTTTTGTTTAAAAATTATAATACACAAATTCCTTTTTTGATCTGAAACGTTTTTAATTAAAATGAGAATATCAATTGAAACAAGCGATTTTTTAAAAAAGCTGTTTTCTCCATAAATTATTATTTGTTATATAGGTATTTCAAATTTCGTTAACAATTACTAAATTAAAAGAAAGAAAGGTTTCAATGAATAGGGGAAGGTTGTGTACCTTGGACATAAGTGTACGTAGTAAGTGTATTTTAGTGCCATCTGTATAGATGAATAGAAAATGCTATATGTATTTTGTACACTTGCCACCAGAGGTCCCAGTGAACCTGAACTTATTTGTCAAGCTGCTCATTTGAATGAATGAATCCTGAAAAAGGAAATTGACCCATCAAAAGTATTTTTTTTTCTGTTGAATTTTGTGTTAATAGTTCCTAAACACACATAAATTACTTTATAGTAAAAAGCCTAACTTATAAAGCACAGTTTTAGCTATAATAACATGTGTTAGAAATTATGTTAAGACTAACCTCAATTTAGTAGTCAGCCATTTTCCATGAAATGACCAAGTGGTGTACCTTGGACCATGCCCAAGTGGTGTACCTTGGTGCATGGCAGTGGTATTCTACCACTTACGTTGTGGAAAAATGTGATGTAATGTGGAAGTTACCACATCCCGTGTTGACTGGAGGATCTGCAAGGCAGCTTCGGAAATTAACATTTGGAATTGACTTGTCTAATTACAATGTTGGTTAAGCCTACTCATAGGAATGAAACTGTTGCTGTAATAATTTTATATTGGGTCTAATCTAAGACCTCATTAAGTAAAAGTGCTCATTAACATTTTCCTGTAGCTAAAATACCAATAAATGTTTATGTTCAAACTATTCAGTTAGATTTTTTAAATCTAGAAATAGCTGGTCCAAGGTACACTACCCATGGTGTACCATGGTCCTATTTGCACTTTTTTTAAAATTGTATAAATAATGTACTGAAATACTTTTTTAAAAAATCTACAAAAAATATATGTTGTGTATAAAGGCCTAAAATATGAAAGAAAAATTGTTTTGTTACTTTTCTTTCGGTAATTATCCAATTAAAAAGTAAAAATAGGACCTAGGTATACCACCTTCCCCTTATTTTATTATATTATTCATTAATTTAAAGAATGAAAATAAATCAATCATTATTAGGTCAGGATATAAATGGCTAATAGTCTACTTATAAAATTTTCTTTTAGCATTAGTCCAGAATTCTGTGAATGTATTCTGGCAACTATATATATTCGTATTACTCATGTTCTTCAACAATAAAGAATATTGTTACGAATTCAGTATAAAATTAATTTTGTAGAGGGACGAGACTCATGTTTATATGGAATGCCGCTGTTGAAGAATCAATTCAATTTCAGAACCATTTTTTATTAGGCTACGCTCCACAGCACAGAACATTAAAGAAAATCAACGAAAACAGACAACAACACAAGACAAGTATACAGACTAGAATGAGAGAGAGGCATCATGGGAAAAAGGATGTCTCCAGTAGCGCCACCTACCATAGAAAGGAGAAGGCAGTGAATTGTCACCGCTACAATTTTGAAAAAATATAAAAATGAGAGAAACAAATTGTATGGAAATGAAATTTTTGTCACCGAAATGCAAATTTTATTTAAAATATAATAAGGTATAAAAATAGTTTCGTGAGATAATGATTTCCAAAGATATAGCGGAAAAAAGCCTTGTTTAATTTTTAATTAACAGAAATTGTAAGCAACTTTTGGGTTTTGAAAAGTTAAGGTGAACATTCTCTTGTCTTAAATAAAAAGTGTGCAAAGTCTGGTTGAAATCAGTCCAGTGGTTTAGGAGGAGATGTGGAGCATAAATACAGACAAAATAACTTGTATTTAAATTAAGATAATTATTAGATCATTACAAGTTTAAGATTGCTGGCATATACTATGAGCCATAAAAAAGGTTTTAGTGAAGATATCGTCACAATTAACTAAATATTTAATTTTATTTAAGTAAATAGTTAATTTTAATTAATCAAACAATTAATTTTAATAGTTAATTTGATAATTAGTTAATTTGACAGATTAATTTAATTTCATATTGAACTAAACATGGCTGCACCAAGATTTGTTTAATAAATTTAATATAAAGTAGCCAAAAAAGATAGATATATAAGAGTTCCCTTTATCTTTTTTTATATTTGAAAAATATCTCATTAACTTAAAATTGTTTTGGGGTTTTCTGCCTGAGTATTTGCTTTTAACTGTCGATGGAGAATTAAATTTCCTGTTCAAAATGGGTGCATTGATATCCTATGCTTTAAACACACGTGCTATGTCTGGAACTCACAATGTTGAATAATTTTTATTCTCTTATGTGTTAAGAATTTAGTGAATATTATCTCTGTAACTAGGGAGTTCTCTAAATGAGCCCATTCTAGTAATGTTTAAATGTTTCATGTCATGTGATTTTACCATATGACAAAGTAATGTTTGCACAATTATATGGTAACCTAGATTAAATAAACTAATCTAGAGTCGTTCTTCATTCGTGTCAAGAGTCAATTTCTTGCTACTGTTTCAGATAGACTGGCTTAATGTTATCTTAGAGATATTTGCGCTACTGGGATATTTATTTCTTTATGATTCCTACGTGTTGTATGGTTATGTGTTGGGATATATAAAAAAATTTGACCACTATACTAACCAATAAATCTAGCATAAACTTTTGGAATGAAAAATGGAATGATAAAACCTTGATATAGTAAAAAATTAAATGTCATGAAAACAGAATCACGACGTAAATATTGCAATGTGTAGAAACAATAAAGTCATTGGCTATGTCTGCATTGATCAATATGTAATGTTTCATTACTTTTGTAAACATTAACGTAAAGGAATCTACCTTTGCCTTCAAGCTTGCCGAAAAGGGATTTTTTAATATTTATTATAACGGTTCAAAATAAATTAAGTTTAAATTGACTATATCCCTAAACCACAGTGTTGGACTTGGTGACTTTAGTTTGAACGACGGCGATTTGTTCACTAATTTTCTTCTTAGTTCGAACATCAATTCCGCTCGTGTCATCCGAACTGGCATCACCGGAGTAACTTACTTTTCTATGCATTTCCGGTTTTAATTTGAGCTGAGAGGGTTTGATAGGGTCTCGATGGCAACATGATCCGGTTATAAATTATTAATTAATTAATTAAGAGAATAATTAATCTATATTAAATGAACAATTTTAAATATGAAGCATTTCTGTGCAATAAGTTGTTTTTTGTTTAATTTTTAATATTTATTGCTAACAAATAATAATTTGAGTCTGAAAGAGTTAAGCGGGAACGTTTGCATTTTCAATACATTGTTGAATCTTCAGAAAGGTGGGGATTCTTATGATCCTCCATCTTGATGCTTATGCCGCCCTTTACCCTGAATGTAATAATCCTACGAGAATTTAAAGCAGACATAAATCGTGCTAATATGATTTATATTAATTTTCAGTTTAAGTTATTACATTAAAACCTAATTATAAAGTACAACTGAAACTATTTGTAACAATATGAATTATAATTAGTAATAATAACTTTAATTTCCGTCATTAGGATTTTTAAGCTTACTTTAGGAGGAGGGGAGGGGGACTCTTGCTACAATGTACAATCTCGCCATCGACGTAATAAGGTACAAATTATACTATATACAGTCGAGTCCAATGTATCGCAATAAATTAAAAAGGAAACATCGCTACGTTTTGTATAAAAATCTATGTATTTAAAATAATTGGCAAAACCAGAGGACCAGTCTCCCAGCTCCAACCACTGAACCGATTTCGACAATTTTTATTTCATAAGGAAGTTTATGACGTCCAAATATCTAATCAATGGTCTCCTGCCTCTAACCACCCTCCATTTTCGAGAAAAATCGAAAAAATATTTCTCCACTTTACACTCTCTATGGGGGTAAACATTCAGACAGTCTCCCAGCCCCAACCAATGGACCGATTTCGACATTTTTTATCTCATATGAAAGCTCATAACCTCTAGATATGTCATGAATGTTCGGCTGCCACCACTACCATCCATTTTTGAGAAAAATTGAAAGCAGCTGCCACTCATCATCCTCCATTTTCGAGATATATTGCAAAATAAAACTTTGGCAGAGTCCTTCAGCCTCTACAATCGCCAATTTATTTTGCCAAGTTGGAAGCATAGCCACATGCTATTAATATTATGGGCGTATATCTGGTCGCAGAAGTAGGCTAGTATTGTATAAAAATTAATGATGGATTTACGGATTCCCAGGTATCAAGCTAAGTTAAGTCAGATGTTGAAATTTCTTCGAAAACTTCGGCCTAATGGGCAATAATTTCTTTATATATATTACCAACACAAAAGACTGACACAAAAGTTTTTGACATACGGAGACCAATTTTGCTTATTTCTTCAGGTATAAACATAAAAAGAATTTCTAAGATTTCCTTGAATTTTAATGCTCTTAGAAAAATAACTCGGATTAAATTATTGTTGTAGGTTTCAAAATTGTCTATTAATCACTGACTACGTGCGGGAACGAAATTCTGAAAAAGCCCTTCAATGTGCACTCAATAGGATTTAAAACAATGGTTAATACCAGTCAGGAAGTTTTATGTCACTTGAGATTCAGTAAAATTGCATAATTTAGGTAAAAAATGGTGAAAAGTAGAGCAAAAATCAAAACACTCTAGCAGAAATTCTAATCCACATATTCAAATTATTTCTCTACACAGCACATTGACAGCTATGGTGAAGGCAATGAACTAGGATCTAAGAAATACTTGCATTTACAGGAAAGTTATGGCCAGTCGAGTATTCTCTTATTAAAAATTTCACAAAATGCATAGGTATAATCAACATTAAGCAGCTCTAAATCAAAAACTATTGATCTCAAAACTATATCTCTTGTTACACTTGAGAAAAAGTTACTTTGAGCCTTGACTACACTTAAGAAAACATATATATAAAATTTCAAGGAAATTTATGGATGAGTTTTTGAGATATCGTGTTTTGAGTAAATAACTTTTGACAAAATGTAAGTTTTTCAAAACACGCATTTAAAGTTTTAATTTTTTTTTGCTTTTCATTAAAAATATATTTATTTAACTTCTTTTGAAATTTGTCACATTTGTAAGATATACTTTATTTATTCAGAATCTTATCACATTTTTTCATTCTGAGACCCCATAATTTTATTCTAGCTCTTTTTGTTCCTGCCAAAGACTGTTTCTTAGAAGTGACGATCATATGGTTATTGAAATTAAAATATTATTTCAATGTATATATTGGCCAGCAACTATTCCCAGTTCATGAAATACACTTTCAACACCATAAAACCAATCATTAGACAACAATTCATCTATCGATGTCCCAAAATGTGAATTTGGTAACTCCACAAATGTGCATTTTGGCAAAAATGTCCGTAGTAGCTTGCCGAAACTCAAAAATCTAATTCAAATTGACATGCCTCGCAGATAGAGCACATAATTAATTGAAATAAATAAAAAGAAAATTAATTTATACTTCCGAGTGCGGTGTATTTGGTATAACGAGGGAAAATAGCCAAGTTCCGGTTTCGTTTTTAGATACCGTGTTTTATAAAAAAATTCTAAATCTCCATTTCTATTCATCGTAAAAATAAAATATACCCAGATTTAGAAAGCTAAATAAATGGGCTTTAAAGTAAAACCATGAAAAAAGTTTGTGAATTTCGACCCAAAACTGTCTTTTAGACGTAGTCAGATACCTTAATTGATTTGCCTATACGGTCCATGTGGATCAAATTATTATATTTTTAAACTTATGAATTAAAATAAGCTGTTCATAAACCTAATGATTCGAAACAAAAAATGCCCGAAATCTATAAGCATCTAAAGTGTTCTATAGATCCTTGTTTCATCAAGGTGACAACATATTCCCTAAACAGGAAGTATTATCTAATTCAGCGACTCCCAACCTTTTTTCACTCGCGTACCTCTTGATTAGTCTTTTTATTTTTGAGCAGCCCTTATTGTCAACCTTCGTCCCCAACCACCTCTTCGCGAAAATAAATTTTTATTAATAACCCCAAGGACATAGGTTAGCTTTATTCCATTTTTCAAAACAGTAATAGTTCAACGATAAAACAAATGAAAATAACATTGTAATAATTTCATATTAATATATGACGAAAACTAACAGTTACTCAATTACTAGATATTAATCTACTTTCTCCTTTTTCTTATTCGTAAATAGGCTTTCTAACTCGTAAGATTTTCATTTTTCAAACGAATCTGATGAAACGAAATGCTAGAATATTCTTATATTTTGTGTTTTCCGCTATTACCAAAATCACTTTTGAGTAGCCCTAACTTGTCCCCCCGCGTATCCCCAGGGGTATGCGTACCACAGGTTGGGAACTTCCAATCTAATTGGATAGCACAGAAAACTGAACAATTAAGTGTCAATAACACAGAACTTTCGTATTTTTTTCGGTTCAAAAAGCGTCGCATTAAATTAATGATAAAATAATGCAGCAATGAAGTACTTATAACTTCATTTTATTTGGAGAATGAAAAAAATATCATACTTTTTATCACACCATTAAAAATACATCCCAGTTTTTGAAATCTTTTTACACAAGGATTTCTAAACGCATTTTGTCGGATGATTTTGAAGACTAATTAAGACTTTGCAGCTAGTTGAATTGTAAATCCTTTCCTCTAAACAATCTTCGCATATATTCACCTGCTAGCTCAAACATTTTTTTATCCCAGAAGCGCATAAATAAAAATAATTATTCGAGAACATTAGAATAAAAGCCGACATTCCATTTTAAGCAGGACCCATGATTTTCTTTATGGAGCGAGCGGAAAGCTCCTTAAAAGACTTGCAGCACGCAACTTTTCAATCTATACCAAAGGTGATTTAATGAAGTCTTTTTACGAAATGGTATTAATTGTAATGTGTTGGAACCTTTTACTTCGTAATGGATATCGATTTGATCATCAAAATCGTCTGCCTACAGATTTGATCTAGACTAGAAAGAGATCAAAATTGTGTAACTGACTTTATTCTAAGACCTTTTAAAGAAAATCTTGAGAATGTAGAAATAAATTATTTAAGAGATTCAGCATAGAAATCCTCTTCATATGTCAGTCACAGCTACATGCCACTGCCAAAACGTTTGACGCATTACTGTCTATTCTTGACCAAGTTTTGGATCCATTCCACAATGTATTGTTGAAACAAGCTTTGCAACATTGTGTCCAAGAATATTTAAATCTTTCATTTCCAAACTGTGATTTCGTGCTGCATTGTCACAATATCATTATCCAATACAAAACTCACATGTTGGGCAATGAAATATGTACGTGAGAGTTCTATGCCGGTATATGAAATATACATTAAAAAGCATTATAATCGCCAAGCAATAGGTTTTTGAAATTTTGATGAACTTCAATGCTATAGATTCTGAATCAGATGTTATATCTGTATATTTACTTGCTGTTCGTGTATATGTAAACACGACAATTCAAAAACGCAAATAACTAGATAAATGAAATTTGGTATGTGGTCTTTACCCTAAAATTGAAGAACTGTATTAAGTTTTGGGCCAAATTCGTCAAGAGGAAGAGACTTTTCCCCGAAGAATCTAAACAAAAGCTCCGTATAAAATTTCGCAAAAAATTGCGGATATGTAAAGGTTTAAATTCTAATCCCAAGAAACATTAAAAGGTTGGGAAAAAGTGCATCCAGAAAGAAAATAAGTGCATTAAAAGAGAAGATTTTGCGATATGAGATGAGAAAAGATGTAATGTAGATAAAATGCTCGAGCAGATATCAATGAATATAAAAAATGGATGCATTTAGGTGAGATCACATAGGCTTAATACAAATATATTACAGAATGTGAAATGATTAATATATGAGCAATGGAGCTAACAAGACAAGTGCAATATGTAGCAATTCGTTATCGAAAGAGTAGCTATTCATTAACTAAACACCAACACAAGCTCAAATTTCGGGCCAAAGTATTCAGTTCTAGATGGATCACCAGATATCTAAAACATCTGGCTCAGAAAACAGTAAACAAAATAGTACAAAATGATTTTAAACTGTATGAATGGTCAAAGAAACCTGTATTTGCATTTTTTTTGTCTAAAAGAAGATTTTAACGAGATTTCTATCTTTTATTGACTTTTAATTTCATATTTTTTTGTTACTTTCACTAATAAATGAATATAATGGGATGGTTATGGATTTGTGTAATTAAATTGAAAATATTTCGAACCTGTTTTGGGCCTGGATGCAAAAACCAGACTAACGCAAGCTTAAGTTTCAAATGCAGCATGTTTCTTTAGTAGAGAAGCATCAATTTAACTTCTACCTCACGGATAGAAAGTATAACTTGACCAGGATGATCTCATATCTACTGGAAAAATAAATTAATTGGCTAAGCCTGAATTTATCTTCCGGGTTGCATGAACGTGCAAATAGAGGGTGAGTCTTAAGTCTCCATACAAATGGTGAAAGCGGTGAATAATTTCTTTTTCGTTTTGAGGAAGGTGGACCAATGAAAAGAAATGCCATTTACAAAGGAAGAACGGATTTTCATTATTCTGTTGGCTGGGAGTGGTACAGTCGTCAACGAAATGAATGGGACACCTCTGTAATTCTGGAATATATTATCGCATCTTCACAAAACTAGTGTCGATGTTAATTGTTCAAGAGGACAGGTTTATTTAGAACAAAAACACTGATAACCTAGTTAATTAACAGCTATCTTAGAATTTTCCCATTACGCCTATCAATTTTTTTCGCTGAATCGACTCCCCGTCATGAAATTAGCCCACTTTTTGAGGGACTGTAAATTATATTTATTTAATATACAGTCTCCTATATAGTCTATATTATTCGGTCTACTTTTCATGAAGATCGTGTTTCATGAAAAGTAAACCGATAAATGCTAAGTAATATAATATACTGTCCCTCAAAAAGTGGGCGTTGCATGTCAACAGTGGGAGTTTGCAATTTTTTATAAATATTTCGGAAACTATTATATATATTTACTTGATTTTTTGGATACCGGCATTAGAACGTCTCAGCTTTGTTCTCACGTAAAAATTTCACTATGTTACAATTCACTTTTTTTTCCAGTCATATTAAAAAATTAAAAAAAACATTTAATTTTTTTTATTAAAGAATTTTTTCATGGCTCATTGTAAAAAATTAGTGTTCTTTTAGTGAGTGAAAAAGTTTTGAGAAATATATAATACTTTCCGAGATATCGTCAAAAGTTCCTAAAATTAATTCAACATGGGAAACGCCATTTTTCAAAAACCCTATAACTATCGAAATTATCATCACAACTGTATAAAAATTTATGGGGAGGCTAATTTCATGACGGGGAGTCGATTCAGTGAAAACTATTGATAGGCGCTATGGGAAAATTCCGAGATAGCTGTTAATTAACTATGTTAATTGACTCGATTAATCAGTTTTTTATCTGAATAAACCTGTCCTCTTGAGACATTAATTTTGGCCCTAGTTTTGTGAAGATGCGATAATATATACTAGAATTACACAGGTGTCCCATTCACTTCGTTGACGACTGTACCACCCGTCAAGTAGCGCGGATTTTCAATGCAAAGATCAGAATGCAGATAACTCATGACATCGTGGCGAAACTGATCATGAAATTCAAAAGGGCAGGTTCCGTCGCCGATGGAAGAAGATATGGAAGACCAAAGACTGCAACAGATGAAGATACGCCAACGCAGGTGCTAGCAGCGATGGCCAAAAGTCCGACTAAAGGACCCGAGTTCTCTCTGCGCAAATGGGAATCACCCAAAGCAGTGCCATGAGCAAGTTTCGGACTAACAAGTGGCACCCATACAAGCTGCAGATGTTTCAATATCTGATAGAGGACGATCCTGACCGTAGGTTAGAGTTCTGTGAGTGGACAGTGAAAATGCACGAGAATGTTTCTGGTCAAAATTGCTTAGAACGACTGTCATGGAAGGGGGACAAGTGGAACATATCTTGTAACTGTAGCATAATATGATAAAATTTGTAAGAATAAAATAAATATTAGTGATCGCTTTAACCATTTGTATGGAGATTTATGACTCACCCTGTACAACAATTTTAACCTAATATAAAATTCTTTTTAAATACTCACATATTCAGCTCATGATTTAGCAAAGCTCTTCTGTCCTCTTTTATTTCGTTGTTAGACAAAGCAATACATGAATGTCTTGAAAATATGCAGTGACAGCGAATTAGTAGTGGTTTTAGTGGTGAAAGAACACAAAAGGCTCTTTGAATGAATTGAAGCTGAATCATAAAAATTTTTCGAATAAATAAATTTTAAATAACATATCAACTTTCCCATTTTTTTGCATGGAAATCTCATAGTTTTTACTAATACATGATACAGGATGATTCATAAGTCTGTAAACCATTCACCATTGTGCTAATAAGAAAATTACAATCCTGACTTTGGCTTCATATGTTCCGTGTTCTGAATAATTGAGTTTTGAAGATATATGATGGTAAAACTTAGCTCAAAAGAAATGATCAAATCTGTAGAACTCTAAACGGGAAAACAACAGTCCATCGTTTTCACATTGTCGTTGTTAATAAAGAAAATTGAAGCCATTTGCTTATTTCCGAAATGTAGAAAGTGTAAATCCTTAATAGCACAGAAAGAACAACTGATTACTATTATTTTTTCTTACATTTTAAAATGGGTCGGTTATTTTCCACCGAACAACTCGGCACAAAGAATCCCTTAGAGTTAGGTTGTCATTTAGCAAAATATAAACATTGGTCAAAGAGAAACAAGCGATCAAATGCAAAAAATGCCTGCTTTTGCCCGTAAAACAAATCTGAAGTACAGCTATGCCAATTATATGGAGGCGGACAATCGAGATATTTGAAAAGGGCGAAAGTTATTCAATACATGAAAGATAGAGCGACTGACGGTATTGTATACATTAAATTTAATTGACGGCAAAAAATAAATTTAGTAAGAAATTCGAGCTTGACATCTTTTTACATAAGAGCAACATGTCTTTCATTACTATACTTCGAGTTTGCGAAATTCAGTTGAAATCAGTTCCATTTTCTCTCCGAAATATCGATCTTTTATACTGTTGAACGTAGAGCAAAATTTTTGTGACAAATTACGATTTATTATTAATTTAGAAATAAATAGTTACAAAAGACAAAGGAATAGCACGAAAATTCATTAAAATGGTCCATTAATATTAACCAGACTAGCAAAAAAAATTGACATAAAGTTCGTCTCGTGGTGTGCAAGCGGACATTGCGTGACCGGCGACATACTAATTACCGATGGCTTCCGTTCACTTTATGAAATAAGGATTGCCTTCCGAGGTTCGTTTTGACACGGCAATTTGAGGTTGCAAGTTTAACACAGACTTAGTGTTTTTGCTTAGGAGCCTCAAGACCAAAAAACAGATTTTTCGCGTAATAGTTTTCGGTAAATATCTGGAACTAAAAATGATTTGAAGGCTCTATACAACTTTTTTGGTTAATTCACTATCGTAGGAAGGAAGGAGTAGGGGAGAGGCAGCTATTTAATTAAGAATCTAAACATACATTTGGCAGCATTTTTTAGAATGACTAATAAATATATTTTCTATAGGATTAAATGTTACAAATGTTCTAAAATTGTTTATGGTGAGAATAAATCAGAGTATTTTGTAATTATAAAATGGTATTTTTATACATCGGAGATGATTTAGAATGTTTATTTTGACTTTTATGAAACTTTATTTTTGTATCTCACCATTAATTTATGCCTTAGACGATTATAAATCACTTTCCACATCATTATGAAGTCTCATCTCAGAACTATAGTTATTAAACGTTATTTTTGTATCTCACCATTAATTTGTGCCTCAGACGGTTATAAATAACTTTTCACATCATTATGAACAGGGGTGGTGCTAGTGATGGGGGGGGGGCAGGGCTTCCCTGTCGGGGATGTGTACCTCCCCATCGAGGAAAATTTTTGTACCCCGTTCATGCAACGAGCTATTCAACTAGTACATAAATAAAGATCTGGCGAAAATTTGAGATGGTCATCATTCGGCCCCTCCCCTTGTACAGAAGGTCGTGGTCCCCCCGTCGGACGAACTCTAACGCCACTCTTGATTATGAAGTCTCATCTCAGAGTTATAGCGCTTTTATATCAATAGAAAACTCTAGCCTGGAAAATTACAAGTTTCCCAACCTTTTAGTTGTATACCCATATACAATTTCTTATTGTCTGGCCAGCGTTTGGGAAGTTGACAGTGAAGAATGTTTCCTCGTCGGCAACGTGGCAGAATTTAACGTTCTCTCACGAAATTTTGAGGCTAACCAAGTCTTCATAAGCAAAATTTTAGACCTAGATTTGTTGACTGGAAAGTTCCTGATATTCTTCTACAACATAGTCGAATCTGCTTAGGCAATTGTAAGAAACGTGCTTTTCATAAATCTCACCTTGTTCTGAATTGCATTCTCGTAAAAGAAACAAAAAATTTGGAGATCCAATCTCTTATCTGATAGTATTAAAAAGATGACAAACAAAATAAAAATAGATACTACGCATATTCATATTAGAAATTCGAAATTTTTAATTCGCATTAAACTTTTCACTGATTTGTGCATGTGTCTCTTTCGCATCTAACTATTGTACTTTGAAACTTATAAACTATAATGAGGTCATTCATAAACATTACAAGTCAATACAAAAGCTACGTGGAATACTAGAACATCTCAAGTGTTATATGGACTTTTAGTTGAATACGAACACCTGCAGATTTCTAAAACAGAACATGCCACCTATTTAAATAAAAGACCAGTTAATTGAATAATGGAGACAAATGAACTCTCAAGAAGTTAGATCATAGAATAATCAATGTCTTTCATAAAAAGTGAGAAATTTTTTTAAAAAATCCATATATTCTATTTACATGGAGTTCTATTTATCTAGAAAATTTGAGCGCCTTTATAGGAAATATTTGAGAGATTTACCAATAAATTGCATTTTTGCTACATAATGCCATTTAAAGCCTAAGGAAAAGGATAAGCAATAGAAAGAAATCAAATATCAGTTTTATTATATGAACAGTATGGTTTCTCTTTACTTAGCGACTGTGAAATCACTAAATAAGAAGAAATCAAACTGTCATGAACATTGTTACGTTACTATTGCTGTCAGTATTAATAAATAAATAAGTCCAGAGTCGTCTCCAAAAATATTTTGGAATCTTATCTTTGTAAGGTCAGTAATTGTTTTTTTTTTAAATTTTGGGACATGTGTCAGTGCAACAGTGATTGTTTTTTAAATGTATGTTTTGTTTGAATGAATTTCTAGATGATTTAATTCTGAAAAATTCAGTTTTTCTTCCTTTTTATCATGACGTACCTCAAGTAATCCATACGATGTTGGATTCTTACAGGAAATATATAAAAAAATGAGTTTATTTAAAACAATATTTACTTTTTCAATTTAATAGTGGTAATTTAAGATTTCATCAATTACTCTGATAAGAAAGTTCTGATATAATGTCATGCATTTTTTAAAAATAAAATGTCTAAATCACTAAAATAAGAAGATACAAATTAGATAGTTAAATTTTTGAAAATGATTCTTTTTAGGAAATTAAATAAAATAATTGTTAAATATGGTTTTGTAATAGAATAAATTTAATCATAGATCACCATTTGATGAATTAAATAATGAGACCGTTTCAGCTTAAGTTTGTTTATCTCATGGTACCAAATCTTTATACGGGTAGGACATGCGCCCCAATCAGGACCCACGATCCACCAAAAATGAGAATTTAATCTACAGAATTTTAAGTGTAAGTTTAAAATATTCGCTGCCCAATTTAATTTTGAATCAAAAATTAACACAAGAATTCAGGCACAGAAAATTACTAATTCGAAAAATCGGAGGTCTCATAAAAGTGGATTTAGCGTGGATATTAGGTTTATGTCTAAAAGTTAACCCCTGGTACTTATCATATGATACCAAAAGTTTAAGACGATCTAAAACTCAAAAAAAATTTTCAAGTAATTTTTTTGTGATTTTCTTTGGTTCACTTCTGGTACTTCCATTTGTAAAAAGTACCAAGTCATCAGCAAAGGCCCGAGCATAAAATTTTTCAGCATTTAATTCGAGAATTTCTTTGAAATGGAAATTCCACAAAAAAAGAGCGATGACAGAACCCTGAGGGCAACCTCTATGTACCAATTTTGCTATCTTACAATTATTATTAAAATAAAGAATTGTTCTATTTTTTAAATAAGAAGAAAAGGTAGGGAGCCGCTGGCCTAAGCATACGAGAAAGTCAGAGGATAATACCCTACCTGTTATTTTCAAAAAACATTTTAATATGTAGAGCATATTGACGTAATATATATAAATCTCTGAACAAAAGAACATCTTTCTCAATCGAAAAATCGTCCGTCAAAACAGTCGACAGGATTGCCAACCATAAACATTTCGCGCCTATTGTGACGATGTTCTTTCTGTTTTAGGCGCGAATTAATTATTCACATTTGGAACTGTGAGATTTTCTTTCCCAGAAGTTGCGAGTACAGACAGCAGTGGAAACGCGGAAGTCATCTTTCAGAGGAGTCTCTCCTCCGCGACTCAATTGCTCTCTTCTTTCAGACGAATGCAATTATGTGCGAAGTGAAACAGTCGCTACCTATCACATGATCGAAGACGGTCGAATAGCAAGAGTGATTGCGTCTAGACGATTGCTTTCCAGCAGATAATCAGGGAATAAAGGAAATAATCTGTTGTTTAAGCAGAATACAGGGTAAGTAAAGTGAAATAGGTCCAGAAGAATGTGCATTTGAAGAATGGTGTATTAAATGCCACGAAATTAAGTAAATTGTGTATGAAAAACAAAACAAAACAAAAAATGGAGTGCTTTTTAATTCATATCGAAATCTCCCCTACATTACTCAAAGCCGTCCGGGATATTTGAATGACGGTCGCTGCGACAGCTCGAGTGCTGAGGCCGGAGTCCCAATGGCTATCACCGGCCAAGGCCCGATCCCTCCCTCGTCAGACACGAACTATCACCAGCAGAGGGCAAGCCCCAACCATTAGGGAAGCGAGACCCCGTTTACTTAACCGGTGGCTTCTCATTCACGTATTCGTGGTGCCCCCTGTGGGATGGAGTGCTCTGTGAAGAAGGGGTCTTTCATATCGCATACAATGATCTTTCATATCGTATTGATGGCAGAAGTCATTTGAATTATTTGGTTTCTTATGATTATATATTTGTGCAAAAAATGATAAATCAAGACGGAATGCAATGGAGCTCCTGGTGATTTTAAGACTGAACGTGTTAAATAGAACCCAGGTGATTCTTATAACGTGAATTTCAGATGATTTGCTATGAAACGGCTTATTGTAAAATAAAATATCCTCCGCTTAAACGATTTTCCCACTACTCTCAACTCTCGATAGAGGTGAAACATTTCTTCTGCGTTCCCTGTGAACATCTGCATCACACATCTGCGCACCACGAATGTTGCAACACGATAAAACAGACTCTATAACAAGTCGACCTTCGTAATGAGATTTCAGCTCTGAAACTACTCTAGAACTATTTAGGGATGTCGTAATTTTTGAATCTATGTTAAATGATGAGGTTGACTCCTGCTCCGGCATCTCCTATTCAAATTTCCACACCAAACCAGCGAAAGGGCGTTTGGTGTCGATGGATTTGAAATAAATCAGGTTTGCGTAATCGGCAGATTTTGCTATTATCTTGTCTGGAGGCCGCAAGCCATCCCGTCCCTAAACCGAGATTCTGTCAGTCGGGCGTCTTCCCGTTGCACAGTGTGAAATATGCGAAAAAGTTGGCCAAAATTGTTAAATATTAAAATTATATAATTAAGAGAAGAAGAAGAATATGTTGGAAGAAGAACTTTAGAATATGTTAGGTAGACGTAAATACTCAGAAATTCTCAATTAATGAAGAGATTCATGGACAATTAAACAGTTATTACACTATAATCAGTAGAAAAATGAATAAAATAGCATCAGCTGACTTCTGCGCGCATGCAGTATTGCCTTCATTCATGGTTCAGCTTATCAACCACGAGACTTATTTGCTATTTAAACTTATCTTGGATTTTTTTAAATCTTTGAACATTGTTTTTAATCTTTCCCTTGCGTTTCCCATTTGCATAACGTAAGTCTATATGGAAAATATAACAAGCGCTAGAAGACTTTAATCCGCAATCTATCATGGACAGTCCTAACTGTAGATGGTTTTCAATTACCGCTTTAGACAAAACTTTAAAATATCTTTAAACTGTTGGCTTGTTGTTGAACACAAATTCCATCTTTGGTTCGCTGAGTATCCGTAATATCGTTTGCTGTTATGACTAATTAAAAATTTTGTCAAAGTTTTCCTGTCTGTCGGATTCAAATCAGTTTTCTAGCTTGTGACATTAACAGCTTCTTATTTTTGAATTTGTGTCAATTCCTGAACGGCCTGGAGTCGTACTGGTCTACAATAACGACAAGACGGTCGTAAATGATCCACAATACAGTATGCTGTTATTCATCTCGATTCGGCAAGAAATTAATTTACTGGAACAAGAGTTATTCAAATTGTTTCAGGAAATTGTCAAAATCTCATTTACTAATTAAAAAATATTGTTAATATCATCCTCGAAGGTTAAAAATTATCTTATAATCAGACGATTTACAATTTAATTAATCAAGTCTTGTAAAGCCACTTGTGCTGAAGCTTCAGTTACGGAAATATTTTCCACTCAACTCATCTTTTTAGCTTTTATTATGACTGCAAAATTAGAATAGCAAGTGGAACTTTCTTCAAGAGCACTATTTCATATATTGTATTGATTTTTTAAAAAATTTGCAATGAATCAGTAGTGGTAAGGCCTTGTCTTCCGATATTGTATCTATTTTTGACTCTAAAATAGCAAGATTTTTAACATTTCAGTGTGTCGCTTTATTCTCCGTTTCATTTGAGCGGCATGCATTAGACTCTTTCTATATCTGTTTTCTCTCACTTGCTCTCTCTCTCTCTCTCTTTCCCTATTCTTCAGTTCCCCCTCCTATAATTCGTTCATTGCTGTCTTCAAAAGCTTTTAGTGGCACATTCTAAGGACGCATGTTAAAAAACACCAGTTTTTTCAACTTGATTGGTAATCAGAAATTAGCTTCGATAATTTTCTTTTTCCGGATTCTAGTAGTTCGCTATAAGCATATAAAACCACGCGAAATTTAGAAAGAAAATGTTTGTTCTGGGCAATTTCATTCTTAGAAGAAATAATTTTATAAAATGTATCAATTCTCGCCGAATAATTGATCGTGATGCAACCGAAGTTAATCCTAAAAGACCATGCACAGGAAAATTTGTATAGTTACTAATGCAATAAAATAACAACAAAAATTAAAAGTATCACGAAAATTTGTTTTAAATAGAGAGCTACTAATATAAGCTTTATTTAAAATTATTTATAATGCCAGAATTCCTTGGAATCCTACACTTTTTCCTCCAGTGATTCTATTAGAACACATAAAAAATTCTTTTGCATTTAAAAAACAGGTTTTTATTTTTAAAAAAAAAACTGTTTGTTTCCTAGTAATAGCTGATAAAAAGTTAGCACGTACCTGATTGACTAAGTTCCATATCGAAAACAAGCCACTAGATGAAATCGAACAAAAATAAAATATAGAAAACTTTGATACAAATGTAGAAACACTTTCAGCTTTAAAAATAATTCAGAAATTTACCGAAGCGCCATGGCAGCTTCCATGTCGTTAACATGTTTAAAAGTGTACAAAAAGTAGCGCAATACATTAGACTATCAATATAATTAAGTTTTACGGCTTTACCAATAAGTTTTTAAAAACCCTTTTTGGTCAACTTTTTCGCATATTTCACCATTGTGCGTTGGTGTGGAGCTGAAGTTTGGAGAGGGGGTGCCAGCTCAGGTGTCGTCATCTAACCGAGGTTCAAAATTACGAGGTCCGTCCCAAAATAACCCTCGTTTTGCTTCAAAAAGGGACATTAATATAACTAAACTAAACTAAATCTGTCAGTCGGCTCACTCCGCCGTCCAAAAAGCGATATCGATATTGACCTAACTGAAATGAACTTTGAAAATTAAGCAGCCACAGCGAACACGAGAAAGATGTGAATCACTTAAGGCCTTAATTAGTTCTCCTGTTGTGTTATAGAACGGGAATTTTAATTTCTAAGTAAGCATTTGCAATTAAGACTTAAGTGCAGAAGAAATTGAAGGTATTACGAATTTTTCTTTTATTGCATTAGTGCTATATTAAATTTTCGTCCTCATTAATCAAAACAAGCCTGTTTACATGTTCATTTTAAAGTAAGAGTTTCAATAGACGCTATGAATGGCAAGGGGGAGGGGAGGTATGCTGAAAAGAGCATTCGAAGCTTTAATTTTAACTTAAGCTTTCTTATAACTTAATTGTTATCCGTATTGACTATTGTTATTCCCTTTTAATATTATGTGACTTATTAAAAGTCGCGCAATGTTATGAGAGAATAACAATATAGTTAGGTCTTCTGAGTGATCAGCTGTGGTTCTATAGTAAAAGAAAGGCTATTTAATCAACTATTAGACATTAGGAAGAGGGGGAAAAAAGAAATCAAATTTTATAAAACATTCGTTGATATACCCGACGTTTCTCGGGATAAAAATGTTTTCAAGTCTAAGTTCTTATAGCATTTTAAACTTAATTAAGCAATCTTTCGCTGCAGCGTCTTTCGTTGATTTTTGTTCGTCTGTCCCCCTCGGCTGGTAGCTAACCCCCTCTTCTTTTTGTCCCCGGACTTTGTACCACGTGGCACGAGTCTACCAACCCTCGGAATTCTATTTTTTCCTCTCTATTTATTCTACGGCGACAACAGAAGTACTTCCATATCATAGGTTTTATTGCCACGACCCGAAGTACCATTCTCTTCTTTTTGGTATTTGTGTGCCTGACCGGAAACACTCCTCATATTGTTCCTTTTCTTCCTCTTTAGGTCCTCAACATTCGGTACGAATGGGACTGAATATCCTTGAATTACTTTACACACTCATTAGGATCATTAAAAATTTGTGAAAATGAAACGAAAAATTGCACGGAGAGAGTAATTAAATTAACTTTATTGGATTGCTGTGCCTCCATATCAGAAGTTGAGCTTGCTATGAAATAAAAGAGGAAAAAAATCCGCTTTGGAGTTAATGTAAAAGTGATATTTTTATCATAACTTTAACAATGCCAAAAACAAGTGAATGAAGGATTTGATGAAACAATAAAATGGGTGTGAGTTTAATTACAACAATAGAAAACATGGTCACAAATTATATATAATATGAATTTTGAAATTTTTATTACAATTGGAGAAAAAATTGTACGCCATTTAAAATTAATATCATTAAAAAGATAATTTTTTGCTCTTAAATATGGTATAAAAACCATTTTGGCTTAATTTTTGTTATCTAATTAAATATCCTACAAATTAATTAATTTTGAAAGGTGAAAACAGCAGATTTGACCTAGAAATGGACCCCAGAATGGCATGTGCAAATTTTATGTCGCTCTTATTCACCGTTTAGGAGCAGTTCTTGTGACAGACAGTAAGACAGAATTTTATAAGCGTAGGTCATTTAGTTCTAATGTAGACCCTGCGTTAGGATCATATGAAAGAAAATCTGAGAAAATGATAATGAATATACAGGGTGTACACAAATGAAGTGACACATTTCAAAAATTAATTTAAAGGAAACTAAAAATGTTGGAACTACGTTTTTTTTTAAATAAGAGCGCATCTCAAAAAGTTTTTTTTCAGATAGGTAACGCGGCTTTACACGTTCTAAATTTGTTACAGCGAGAAAATTCCGTACGCAATGGTTACCAATCAGCAGAAGCCGATGCCTGTTTTCTGGTTTCTTTTTTTTTAGTTTTTCTTGAATATCACGAAAATTCTTCAGTTTTCACAATACATGTGAATTAACAAATTAAAGAGCGTAAAATTCCCTACAAATACTTGGTTTTATTTTTCTTCCAGTTTTAATATTTTCTTAGATAATGGCTCTAAACAAATTTTTGATTTTCAGTAATTTCCTAGACCACCGAAAGGCATGTTACCTATCTGAAAAACCTTTTTGGGATGCGCTCTCATTAAAAAAAATTTCCTAGTTCCAACATTTTTAATTTTTTTGAATTTTTATTATTAATTTTTGAAATGTGTCATTTCATTTGCGTACACTCTGTAGTTCTAATGTAGATCTTACGTTAAGATCATATGAAAGAAAATCTGAGAAAATTCTAATGAATATATTTTCCCTAAACACTGGAGAACAGAAATGCAAATCAAGCACTTTCTCTGGCCATAAAGTGAAAATGCCCGATTACAAAAGTGTACGCAATCTTCAAAGCGTGGTAAGTATTACAGGACATCTTTATTACAGTCTCTTTGAGATGATGTTAAAAGTGATTAAATTAATTCTATCAAATACAGTCTGTTCACGACGTATCCTTTAAAACTAGAATGGCTGAGGCCTTCTTAAGAAAATGGTTATTTGGTTTTATACATTCTGTAAACCACAAGAATATTTGAGATGCAAACAAATAGGGACACTTTGTAATCTACAGTTTCGCTCAGACGAATCTCCAAGGCAATTTAAATGGAGATTGTCTGTATTTAGAATATCTTATAAGGGATCTTTACGGTGTTATTGTTTTGGCAAATTTATTTATGGATTTCCTCTGCTACCTTGCTTAGAAAATGTTGATGAATTCGTCTGAATCATTAGGAATATCATCCTACTTTCGATGACTAGTCAAATATTTTAGTGATTTCTAAGTGGAAAACTCTATTATGTTTATGAGGTCCGGGAGATCAGACATATGGTGAACTTTATTTTGGAGATTTCGGTGCATTATTTTCAGGCCAAAACATCTGGAAATTGAAAATCTTAAATTATATGTGAGTAACTCTTAAGACTGCGTTAAATTCTTTTCACTTACTACATAAAAAATGTTTTAAGAACAGTGACTTCTTTGTAATAAAATTTTGTAATCTCTGCTAATAGTAAAAGAAATTTTGGGTTTCAAATCTTCCTTTTATTACAACTAGTTTTTGCTGCTAATATATTCAATTATTAAAGATATCATTTGAAGATTTCTTTTTTTAATGCTCATTTTTCATACAGGCATAACATATTTCAGTTTTTAAAAGATAAGGTTTGATTTTAACATTTTTGCGACGATACAGTATCAATAGCACATGAAAATGGATGCCTACAATCTTTAATAAATGAAACAACATGCAAGTCGAAGGAGAGAGAAAAAAGAAACGTCAGTATATGTTTGATGATGAGGCATTCTGCCCCTTTATTTCAGCAGAGCAAGAATTTTGTATATCTCGTATAACTAGGCAACAGATTCATATTCAGTTGTTAACTAGCTCATGTACTCTTCTTGCATTAATAGAAAATGTAATACAGTATCAAGAAATCGTTTCAAATTTTTCGCAAGGCGACGGACTGAAAACATTTGTTTCGACAAAAGCAATATACTAGCGTCTCTCTGATGCGTTTAATGCTCTTTTCATCAAAGGAAAAAATGCTTTGTTGTCTAGAAAATCTTGTCCTACATGTGAAAAATGGGGTTTCCATGCAGGACTAACTCTTTAAAGAACTGATCATGCAAATTATATTGCAACACGCTATGTATTTCGTTGATTTTAAAACGGTTTTCACAAGATGTACACATTAAAAATAGCGAGAACCCTTTATGACTTTTATACATTTTAAACCAAAGCACAAACAGTTATTCTAATGATTTTAACAAACACTGGAACCCATTAGAGCTAATTTATTATTTGAAATCATTCTACTTTTCTGAAAATATATTTTTATTTTATAAACTCATAGAAAAAAAGGCGGAAATTCGAAGATTTTACGTTATTCCGTTTAGTTTTCACGTATAAAAAGTGCAACGCAAGCGGTGAAGGTTTTCTACTTATTCTCTCAGAAATTTTATTTTCTTTCAGGCTACTTTTTCCTATCGCTGTTCCTACTCACGTACTTTGCCGCCAAGCAGCTAATTTGTTCTTCAGTTTTCGATTTTAGCGAAAATGAGAGGGCAAAAACTTTGTTCAGCATGCAAATTACTTTGGTTACGTTGAAAAGCATGCCTGTAATCTTTTTATGGAAGTTTGTGGCGTGTTTTGTCCTTGTTTGGAAGAATCATGATTCGGGAATAATTCAATTGATTTTGCCGCTTGAATTATAAAATCTACCCTATATTACGTAAAATTTTGTCACGTTCTTTTGCTGCATTTTTATGTCACGATCATCCGGTAGTTAAATAGGATGTTACCCTGAGAGAGCGCGGCAATCCGGATTAATTATTCCAGCATCATTCGTCGATTATCTGATTCTTTTTCGACAAAATTATTAATTATTTGGTTTAGTTTAGTTATATTACCAATTTCGCCAGTGTCTACGACAGATTCAAATTCTAGGGTCAAGATATTTACAGCGTTGACGAGACTGTAATGACAACGGTTCAGAACCCAAGGAAGATAATTGCCAGAAAAGGTACAAACGGATTGGATCAGTGAAAGCTATCGAGAGAGGCACTTTAGTAACCAGGGCTCTTGCTGTTAGTGCTAATGGCGACTCAGTTCCTACTTTTTTTCCTTTAGGAAAACCCTTTAAATATCACTTCCTTTCACATGCACATCAAGGAAGAGCATGGTCAGCAAATAAATTTGAATGGCTGGGCAGGATTTTCAAAGCGTCTTGAGACATCTTATAAAACATACCAATGTCACCAAAAAGAGGCCTTCCCTACTTCTTCCAGAAAATAATCAGTGTCATCTCGATTTATTAACATTGGACTTGGCCAAAGGAAACGGAGTGATTCTTTTGTCTTTCCAAATTATGTATTTGTAAAAAGTGCAATTCAGACAATGATTATGATGATAACTCATCAGAATAATTTATGAAATGAAGTGAATTTATTAACAAAGAAGGACATGATCCCTTCGTTATTCTATAGAGATTAAAAAATAATAACACAATAAAAACATAAAGATATTATATTTGCTTTTATTTATTCATATATTTTATGTAACAATTTACCCCGCCTAGTGTAAGTAACAACATACCCCATTACGGGGCAAGTTGTTACATTGTAAATGCATGTATAAAACTTTTAATACCTTTAAATTATCATTATCTAATAGTATTTAAAAATATGCTATGGATCTACAATAATTAGAGTAAATTTTAAAGTATGTTTCGTAAAAATACTATTCATAGTTTCTTTTTTTCAAAAAATTTGAAAAATATTAATACAACTATCCTCGGTTTCCCTATACATGAATGTGGATTTTTTAAAAAATGTACCTGTCTGGTTTTTGACGACTAAAATTGGTCATTGAGAACAATCATTAACAACAATAGAATTCTGTACTTTTCTTGCTAAAAAATTGCTGAAGGTCCAACTAAATATTATTTTTATATTATGTATTTCAAATAATTCTTAATTTTAATTCGGAAAAACTTCTTTCTGCCCTCTTGCTTCAGAAAGGTGTGGTGCTAAGAAAATTCTCGAAAATTTCCAAAAACTTGCTCTAAATTATCTTTGTAAATTTGACGAAGCGTTTCTTCTGGAGAGCCAGGATCGGGTAGCAAGTGTTTGATATCTTTAATTATATTTTTGAAAAGCTCATTTCTATTTGTGCATCTCGTTGGTCATCTGCTTTCTCCCACATAATAACAAATTGCCAGACGCTTTATATGATGCTCATTGATGTCAGCACCCGAAAAGTTCAGGGTGAGATATAGACATCGGGAGACGTCACAGCATCTGCATATCCGAAACGCGGAAAGTACGGTAATCGGGCGTTCTATGTTATCTTCTTTTCTCAAACGAAAAGAAACAAAACAACTGCCTTAGGTTTTCTTTCTTTGATTAAAGTTTTTATTTTTCTGAAGCGTCCTTCAATATATTTCGTGTACCTTTACAAATTTCTTTTATGGATTTTTCTTCCGAGGGATTTGGTTCCCCTCTGGAGACGACGCTTGTAGCGGCAACATACTTGCTTACCACCCAAAGCCGGACCTGTCTGTTAAACAATTGAATCAGCGAGAAGAAGAACAGTACAAGTCCAAATTCCACCTTAATTTTTATGAATCGATTCGATAAATGTAGATGTAAAATCAGTACTATTCCAAGCCTCTCTTTATTGGCTCCAGGTATGCTTTAAATTTGAATGAGGATAGAAGAACAGTAACTGTCCAAACTTAAAAGAATTATCTCGAATCGAGAATTGCGGACTAATACTGTTCTTCTCGCCAATTCAATTAAAAAGCACTTAAGAATAATAAAATTAGCAATCGTAACGAATAAAATGTAAGTAATTTCAATCAAAGTTTAAAATTAAATAATTCAAATATTTTTTTTTAAAGTTGTCGAATTGCAACTACATTTTTGAATCAAAATTTTAATACCTTTGGATACGTATTTGAAAATTTCTTTTATTTTTCTAAATTGTGATTTTGTGAATATCTCACTACTTAAAAAGAAAATTATTTTAAAAAAACTAAATAAAAGTAGGTTGAAAGTCAGTTAACAGTCCATCGTTAGAAAACAGATGAAATTGGATAAACCGAACTTATATACTTATATATTTTTAAAAATTTAGGCTTAACAAAATGAAACAAAAAGTTCAATGTCTTCTGTCAGTCTATACGTTTTAACAAGACTTACAAATCAATTTTTATAAAACGTATTTTTAAATATTGATTTAAAAATTGATAGTTTTAGGTTCAAGTTAAAACGAAATAACAGATAAATAGGAATATATTTGGGGAATTCTGGTCACTAAATTTGCCGGTCACCGAGGCTATAAATTGGGCTTGATGGTTACTGGTTAATAAATAACTGGACTTACCAGAGTGCACTTACTGCTGATTCTGTTTGTGTAGACATTGAGAAATATTCCATTGAGGATTTTTTCTCTATTTTTGGTAGAATTCACGCGAAATTAACTACTGGATACAATGTATGTCAGCACTCTGCTGAAGCAGTAATGGTATGGAATATTTTCAGCAAGGAAACTACCTGATCAGTGAAACATGATCAAGTATTCTTCAATGCACTTCGATGTGTAGATCTATTGGCAGATCATTTACACCCACTTCTATCGATCTTCTATACAGTTGGCAGAGTTGGAGAGTTCCATTAGTAGAGCGACAGTTTCTTTGAAGGTACCGGCTTGCTACCGTCTGGTGTGAGGAATGTTTTATTCATCTCTCCGTAGTGAAACAGATGCCTAAGAGTCGTAATTTAAATCCCATCTATTGTTTGAGAAACCATGTAGAAGGGCCAAAGACTCACGAAATTGCGTTTATGATTTTGTAAATTATCGCTTTCTTCTACTACAGGATCTTATTTCCTCTATGATGCTTTTGTACTCACACGAAAATATACATAAATTGCACAATTTTATTCTGACTGTTAAAGCGTGCCCTTATGAAGAAATGAACTGTCTCGAAATCCCAAAATGGAATTTCGGCTCCTCATGCGAAGATCTATAACAATTAAAAATGTCACATTTAATCAGGCAAAATTTTTAATGAATGTATTCCACACTGCATATTCTTTTAAGTGCTATCGATGTTATAAACGAAATTTTGTGACATTTGTTAGTTCACCAACTACACAGCGAAATTACTACAAAAATAACCGTTTAATAAGATTTTCATTGAAATTATATGGCCATTCAGAGATTTCATCTCTATATACAGGGTGTCCTCTCTATTTGTGACCCAACAGGTAATTTATAAACCGACTGAGATAGGACAATTGGATAAAATGCTCTAAGTTTCGTAAAGAATTATATTTTATGTTGTTTGAGACAATAAATGTACTGCTCATTAAATTACGAAGTCTGAATTTTTACACAGTCCCTCGGTTCTGTCAGTCATATTCAACCAAATATTCTAGAAACATTAATATTTTTCAACAAAAAAAATGTTCCACTCTCCTGTGACCAAAACTGTCCAAGTTATAAAGTTTTGCATTTCATTATTTTAGGACAATCAACGATCACCTCGAGAAAACGCCGTGTGTTGATTGGCCAGCCTTCTTCGAGGCTGCCATTGGAATGGTCTGAAACAATTTAAAATGCTAATAGTTTTAGAAGCAGACGAGAGGAACATTTTTTTGATTAAAATGTTGGCGTCTCAAAAATATTTTACTAAATAGATTGATTGGAATGGGGTGGGACACTCTGAATAACCCCTCTGAATAAAGAAATCGAAGCTTCAACCCGATAATCCGAACTACTTTAAGCAAATTTTTCTTACCTGTAAATTGCTTAATTGCCAGACATATTAGCGGTTTTAACAGCACTAACATGTCTGGCTTATTTTGAGTTACTCAGTTTTTAAAATGGACAATCCTTTTGTTATTCCTTCACTTAGGACTTTTTAAATGCCATTTCATGCTTGCTGGTTGGCAAAACAACTTTTTATAGCTAACCTTGTTTATTCCAAAGTTATTGATGTTGTTTAGCAGCATGCATACTCAATTAATCCCACAAAGAAAGTTCAGTGTTTGAAAGAGAGTCCAATACGAAGTCCAATGCTTTCTACACCTTTTACTTCCTCTGTTCAACTTTAGCTCTGCGATTTGGCAATTTTTCTTGTACAAAATTAGAAGCCCGATTTTAAAAAAAATCTAGAATTCTTTACTTATTTCGAAATATGCGAAATTAAAAATAAAAGAAAAACTAAATTAATTTATCTTAAATATTGCGTATTAAGAATAATAATTAAATATACTGGTGGTACTTATTATCTTTGATACCAGACAGTGGCGAATCCAAGGGGGGCTATCGGGATGCAGCCCCAAAGCTAAGCCAGAAATCTTGATTTTATTTAAAATCACTGCAACTGATTGTTATTAATTTCCGCCTTTTTTTAAAGATAAATAAAAACGTGACAACATTGCTTTCTGGTTTGACAGGCTCAAAAATTTTCCTACTTTTCTATTCATTCCGGTTATGCTTGTAGCTTGAAGCGGTCGAAGACATTTTTTGGTTAGCTATTTCATCGCATTTTTTTATTAACGTATCGAAGTGTATTGTAGTGTTTTTTATTATTATTGTTGTCAGGTGAGTAAAGTCTGTAAAGTTAAAGTGTTTTGGTTTATATAAGCCATGAGGTTTGAAATTCGTCACGACGATACACAATTTTTATGACCTCAGCTCCTCCCCCCCAAGACCCAAGTCCTGGATTCGCCACTGATACCAGGTCCAAGACTGTGCTGAAAACAGTTGACCATTTCTTTCAAAATTATCTTTTGCAATATGTGACAAACGGCAAAGATTACTTCTTTCAGTTTTCATCGCTTTGACCATACGTTGCTTGTGAGTAAAAAAAATCCAATGTATGACTATTTATTTTCATGAAAGCTTTTCTCACAGTATTGATTAAATTCGCCAATCATTCTACAACAGCATTTTTTTTTGTAAGAGTGAAATGGGATTGAAAATTGAATGAATAATTTTTTGAGTCAATTCGCATCTGCATTTATTTACATCCGTCTTAGTTCGTGTGAACGCTTGAAAACACGTTCGCAAACAGCAGAAAGAAAAGACAAAACAAAATGAAAATACTCAACAAGCCAGTTAGCCATTACTAAAAAGTGCATAATAATTTCAAAAAATTAAAACTAAGTACTTAGAACTTAATGCGTAATAATGTAACTTTTAATTTTGAATGCGATAGCATTCATATTATTTTGCATCACTATGAAAATGAATGCTATAGCATTCATGTCAGCGAACCTGTTAACTAGAAATTAATGTTTTAATCGGTTTCTGAGGTAACATTAAAAAAACATTCGTACCTGCTGTCCGATAAAATGTCAAAATAAAAATCAATCTTTGTGTCTTGATTTGACATTTTTGATGGCAGTTGCACATACAAACTTAATAAATACATAATCAACTATGTTAAACAAGTTTTACCAAATTTCACTTCTTTGTTTTCTTAATGTGGAGGAAAATGGCAATTAGTTGTTGGATAAATAAAGTTGAATAGAAGGAGAAATATATTTCAAACAATATTTTATATGCGATTCGTGAATTCTTTTAAATATAAAAGTAGATAGATTATATCTTTTATTTGTTCAAAAAATTTTTAATTTGAATTTAATTTGTTTCATAATTTTTCTTTTCACTCAGAGGATTATTTAATCAAATTAAAATGCTTTATAAAAAAATCCAATCCCTCGTATTCGTAACAGCTCAAACAGCCAGCCACATTCTTATTAAATTACTAAAGATGTAACAAGAAAACAAACGGAATTCACGTCTTAGGAACCTTCAGAAACAAGCTTTTATTGAGATGCAACTAGTTTTCTCAGCTCTGAAAGAAATCGATTAAAGCTTTTCACCGAAATTCTTGCTTGCCCTCTCACTATGCTTTCGGAATAAAAAATAAAGCCAGTTGAGATCCAATACATCTCCTACACCTTTCCTTCCGAAAATCCCTCAGCTCGAGTTTCGCAAACTATTTTTTTCCTGGTGGATTTTTTTTTATCTGTCTCTTTATTGAATTTTTTATAATGTTGCTCTTTTTTTGAATAACGGGAAATCCGAAAAATGCTACATTGCCATCTCTTTCTGAGAATTTATCTTTAACCGTTTCCGACAGTTGTGAGATAACTTTCTTCAAGTTGAACTTAAGAATTCCACTTTTATTAAATGGAATCTTATCTTGTTATAAGGAAAGGGGGTTTCTTTTCAGTATTGTCGGTCTTAAGGTTAGAATGTTTAGCTGTTAGCATTTTGTAATTTAATTGATTTGCATTTACTGCGGTTGCTTAAAAGGTTTAAGAATATGAAGTCGAATGGATGAAAGAATATCATTTTTCACATGACGGACTTGCAGATAAAATAAAGTTGCTTTTACGTAAGAGACAAAAACTGTGTTTGCAGCATTTCATATTTTCATAATAATCTTTCATTCATTTGAAGATTATTCATTGGACCAAATAAATAGTGTTTTCACTCGGTGTTTTTCCTCCTATACTTTATACCTCCTTTTACTTCTATATTAAGCATAATTACAAATTATTTTTATTAGAAAACATAGAACTGCTCTCGAAAGAGAATAGTTCCAAGAGTTAGATACTTTTTTTTATCGATTTTTCTCTGTAGAATTCTAGTATCTGTAGTTATTTGCTGAATTTAGATTAATCCTGAACTTCGAAGAAGACGAGAATATCCATGAATTGCTTATCAATCAAGAAATAAATTGCCTTGGTTGAAATTACATTAATAAAAAATGATCAGGTGATTTACAATCAATATGAAAATTCTGACGATCATCATTCATCGTCATTTTTGGAAGCTTTATTTAATTTTCGATTTTAAAAGTTACGAACTGCCTGATAATTTACAGTTTGACGAAGAAAGTGTCCTTAAAATGGATAAAGGTAAGATCTAAGTAAATCTAACATATGTATATGGCATTATTGCTGATGAAATATAGATTTATCATCACATTCCAGGAACCAACCATCAAAAGCAGTGTGAGTGCTCTTAGCTTATGAATGTGCGTCAGTGGCGTAACTAAATAATGTAGAGCCCTCCGCAGATGCTTAGGGTGGGGCTCATAGAGAAGTAAACTCATCACTATCTCTAATAATGAAAGTACTTCATATTTTGTAGTGAAATACATTTAATAATTTAGAATACTGTGAATTGATTCTAAAGATCTAATAATTCAGAAGGATAGGGCCATATTTCTTGTACTTTCTAGAAGCTTCGTCGCCAAAATGGACAGCAAGTTTGTCGCCAGGGTCGGGGTTCTTTGGCTGGACTTCCAATAAAACCTCTGTAAAACCCTCTTTCTTGTCATAAGATTAGCATGTCAGGGAAACAACTTTATAGCTTGGTAACAGACAGCTTTCGACAGCTAAGCCACTGTTGTTGGTTTAAAGGATAGAAGGATGATGGGAAAAGAAAGATATCCATTATTTCTCAAAAAGTATTCATATTGTTTCAGCATCGCTAAAGGATAAGAGAATAATGATAAAAATTTGGCAGAAATACTTAATTACTGTATTTTTTCCATTGGAAAAAAAATTCGAACTTTAAAATTTCAAAATTAGTTTCAATAAACAAGAATTTACATCACCGCTGAAGTGGGTAAATCTCCGATGAAAAAATCAAATGTTTCGTTATGAATACTTTAAACCGAATTTTTGGTTTCTTTCAAACGTTATCTATGTTTTAGAACAAAAATAACTACTGAAACAGAAAAGAAATTAAATATCTTTTCGGTATTTTAAAAATTACTCGCTTTCATACGTCTATAGTGTTTCCAGTGTTTCAATTGTATAAAACCTTTGTTCTTTATATTCACATAGTTTTCTGAAAAATTCGAGATGATACTAAGGTCTGAAAAGCTTTGCAATTTACATAAAGAAAATTTATAAATGAAAGGCAGTAATGAACCCTAGTTACATATATAGTTCTCCAATTCAAACCAAACCAGTTTTGGTAACTGTTATTTAAACAGAAAAATAATTTTGTTTATTCACTCATAATAGAAACCGTATTGTTTCTTATTGTATTGATTAAAAGAAATCGTATCGTTTTTCTGTACATGCAGGGGCGGATTATTAAATAGGAAAAGTAGGCAATTGCCTATCGGCCCCGCAACTTTGGGGGGCCCAGAGATTTTTGAATTCATTTTTTGCTTTAGGAACTTTCAGAATAATTTAATTTTGTGTTTCCATTTAATTTTCAAAAGCCATGTACTCGAGCTTATTCAATTTAAATTCAAGAATCGTTTAAATTTTGGAACATTATTTTAAAAACATTCCTAATTAATTACCTTTTCGTAAGTTTTATATTATGTTGTTTTATAAATTTAAAAAATATGTTTCTTTTTAATTTAAAAAGATGCCCGATCCTATAATTCGATAGTATTTAGATCCGCAATTAAATGGTTTACAATTTTACCTCGTCAAAATTTTCTACTTAAAACTGCTTCTATAGAGATTAAATTAAACTTGTATTGCCTAAGGGCCCACAGAGGGCTTAATCCGACCCAGATAAGAAGGAAACAATTTGCAAGAAATGAAGATGAAATTTGTTTTATCTAAAGTAAACATATTCATGAAATAACCACAGTGATTCATTGCATCCTAGTCTCGCTCATTAAATAAATATTTTCTGGTTTTTTTAAAGATTATACGCAGATCAATAGTGGATCGAGCAAGATCCCTGAATCTACATAAAATCATTCAAAACAAATGAGAAAAGTAAATCTGCACATATAGGGTGAAAAAAATTCTGAATTGATCCTGTGAATAGATGAAAAAAAGTAGATGTTCAAGACTTCTGATGATCATTGCTCCGAATAAGAACTTTTATTCAAAAACCACTGTTAAGACGAAATCTACATCATCTTTTTAAATCCCATTTCACTGTAAAGAAGACCAATCAGCGTAAGAAAGCGAAAAATATTTTTTAAATAGAAAAAGCCCCTTTTTCAACAAAAAAGATAGATTTCTGCGCATTTTGTTTGCTTTTTCGGAATTTAAACGACCTAATTTCGTACATTTGCTTTCCGCTGTCCCCTTCTCTCTTGTAGTGAGTTTCTTAATGTTCCGGAGGGAAGAGAGGGTATGTGTTCGGTGGGGGGGGGGCTAGTAAATTGGGCCACGTGCCAATAAAAAAGAATTTTTCAACCTCCAGGAAAGGAAGACGACGACCAGGTAATGGCAAAGTAAGGCTCCAAGGCATATTTAAATATTTGAAGAAAATGATCGAATTTTCGAGCAGTTTTAAGCAGGAACAGCTAAGTAGTTGTAATGAAGGTTTATTATTCATTTTTGCAAAAAAATGAAAAAATGTGCGAGTTCCTGTTTTCTAATGGTTTTCGTTTCTAACACAGTTTCTTTTGTTATATTTGTCTATTGAATAAAAGTACGGTGGCAGGAAAACCATAAAGGTAAGTAAATAGGCATAGATGAAGAGGGTTTCTTTTTTATGCGTTTTTGTACTTCCTGTTCTACTTCGTGGTTGGATTCTTTGAGAGGGCTTAGATAAAATTGGAAAGTTTCTCACCTATAAAGAGATTTTTTTTGTATAAAGATTTGACCTTCAGATTTTTATGCATCTCTATTTTTAGACAACCAAGAGTTCGAGGAGAAAAAGAGTTTTTGGAATAATGAAGGCTTGTCTACCTATCTGTTCTTCTGCATGTGAACACGATAACTCAGAAACACAATGAACTAGATGGATGAACTTTGGCATGAATATTGTTTCACAGAAATTGTAGGTCAGTATAAAAATTTGGACAAGACACTTTTCTATAGGCGTTTTTCATCATTTCAATTTTGAACAAAACAGAGCCAAAATTACGATGATTATTTTAGCTTCTGAATTGCGATTTACACAAAGGGAAGAACTGTTTACATTTTTAGTTATTAGTTTATTCACAGAGGCCGGGAAAATGTTAATTATATTCATTTGCGTGTACGTTATCGGAGCTACATAACTAAAATATTGTGATAGTCAAAGGAATAATAGGTAGGAGAAAAAGTGGTATTATTCAATACATAATTTCTTAAATTTTAAGATGACATAAGAATGGTTTTCTTCGGATTATAATTTCTGATCTTCAAAATTATAAAATGAAACGAAAAAAATTATTGAGAATTCATTAGTGAAAAGTAAATTTTTGAATACTTTTCAAAAATTTCTATTAATGTCGGTCGGAAGCATTTGGTTGTGTATTACCTAGAAAAATATGTTTTTGACCACAGGTAAAAGTATAAAAGGAAATCGAAGGGTTTGAAATCTCGAATCGATGGGCCTGAAATTTTTAAAACTCTTTCGTCAAATTTATAAAAATCATAAGATGCCGTCTTCCAGTTTCCATACTTCCACAAAATGGAGCAATATTCAGCACATCAAATTAAATCTGATGGTATCCTACCATTCCCATTAATCTGGGACAACATTTATAAATATGGGATATGGTAAAACTGAACGAACACTAAATAAAGTCATTATTCAACTTACTTATTGTCATGACAATATTTACTGTTTGTGTATGATTAAATGAGTCAACAGAAGTTGAGTGATTATATTTTGATACATTCATATATCGTTCGTGGCTCATTCCGATCTTAACACGTTAATCGCCGTATGAATCAAATACGATTCGCACCCATTATCTAATCAGATGACCCCTTCTCAATATAGTTACGAAATTACAGAGAAGGGGTCATCTAATTAGATACATGGTTCGAATCTCAGATGTGGCAGCGAGCGTGTTAAATGGCTCCTGGGATCTGCCTTCCCCTACCGTCAAATTTATCGTTAAAAACATGAGATAAACACTCTTATCTTGCCTTCGTGGCTTTCCTAAGACAATCTACAGGGGCATCGACATAGCCATCCCACCCCATCGCTAAGCTACTGTGCTTCGCAAATTTTTTAGCAAGTTTCTGAAGTTTAAATTAAAAAAAAAGTAACGTTCCTCTGCTCATCCACATTTAAATTGCAATTCACACTTTAATCAATCGTGAACCAAACTCTCGGGTCGTGTTCTGTTGAAGTTTCTGCTCTGTATTGGTTGAAGTTCATTCCTGGTTGTTGACGACTTCATTAGGAGATAGGCTCACTTAATGAGTGAGGATCCGTACAAAGTTCTTCAGACTTTTTCAGAAGTGGAATGATGATTCCTGATCATCCTTTTATTTAAACAAACCAGATTCATCTGGTTATGTCTTCTGGTTACATCAGAAAAGTTTTTGGAAAATAAATGTTCTTTGTAGAAATACAAGTGAAGAAATTTGTCTTCTTTTGAATCCATCAAAAAATGTTTTCAGGAAAATCATAATTTAAATCTTAGACGACATGACATTGCCAGTTTTATACAGATTGCGCTTACATAAGCAGACGTCTTTGAAAATTGTACCTAAAACTTAAATGCGGGGAAAAAATCTACAACAAAAACAAACTTCAGCGCCATTGCTTTTTTGGAAAAAAATTCACCTGTTCTTTCTTGTTAACATGTCGATAACGTTACCGTTCCGTGTGATGCAAAATATGAATATTCATTGTTAATAAGCTACTGGGAACTTGTTCCGGAAATTATTCATCAACATGTCTAATCTATTATTGATTGTGCTGCAAATTCCCATTTCTCATGCTTCTTTTGCTTCGTTATTGGATAAATTGGACGTAGATTCATCGATCTCAGCGTACAACAACCCCTCTTTACCTGCTTATATGTCTATCTCTGTTCGTATTCGTCGATGAAATTTTGATCTGAATACAAAACGGGGAATCATAAACGAAGCGTCCAGGCTGAATCGAATAATACATTTTAAAACGAATTTGAGAGTGAATATATTTTATTAATTGTTAAAAAGTGAAAAAAAGTCAAAATATTACTTTATATAAGCATCTATTGTGTCGATTGAATTAACACATAATTAGATACTTATTTTATTTTTGCATTATGAACAATAACATCAATAGAAAACTTCACTAAATCTGTTTAAACACAGAGAAAGGCGTTTGTGCTATGAATACAAGGAATAAATAACCTGAGAGGTACACAACAGATGCACCAAAATATTGGCCAAAAATGTTAATGATCAGTTTGTTTGTGCATGAAGCAACATTATAAATCTGTGTTCTATTGTTGTCTTTAGTTCAACTATTTATAATGCTATATTGGATCTTTTCTGTTACTTTATAAATAACAATGCAACAATGTAATAGATACTTGCAAAAGCAGCTTAAATAGAGTAAAACTTATTGGTGTCATTTTTTCAATGCGCAGAATTCAAAAGTAGTAAGTGGCTATAAATTTGAATATAACGATATGGGGTACAGAGAAAAAGGGAAGAAAACTATAAAATAGGGTCAATGAATACGTATGGAAATATAACATGCAAAAAAGTAACAGCTCAGACGAACAAAAAAATATCACATTGAATCTTTACGAAGGAGGAGATACTTTAGAAGAATTCAGAAATAGTTTCAGGAAAGATTGTTGCACCATTCTGTGAACCATCAGAACATTGTTAAAGATAAAACATTGACTTACCTGCAGAAAATGTAAGTGAACTTTGAAGGTTCCTCTTGGCTTTGATAGGTACGAAATAAATTCTTTTGAGAAATAAGATCTCTGCTTCAAGATTATGACCGCGATCACCTGGCGCGCATGGCAAAATTACAAATAAACAACGGAAAGTGATATTCTTTCACCTCCACAGTCCTGCAAAATATGCAGAACCTTCGGATCTCGACCAGTATGTTCTGCCTCTCTCTCTTTCCCTTTTGTTTTCTTGATATTTTTTTGGTTTCGTGTTACTTTTATCAAACCTTTTTGGAAGGAAAAACTTTTGGAGTAGCGCACACTGTTTGATTTGGTTTACAACTAAATAACCGATTCACAACGAAAGAAATAGTTATATATATTTGATAGTCAAATGAAAGATTTTTGGTTATTAACAGATAAAAAGCACTTCTTTTTAAGCAAGTGGTTATTTCAATCTTTAAGAAATATGTTTACCAGCGCTGCTCTTTTCTTAGCTGACGAGAGATACACTGCTCTTTATGTCAGGTAAAGTAGGGGGACTAGGGTACATGACCCTACGTGATTTTCTCAGATGGTGAGACAATTTGTGAGTGCCATTTTTATTTGAACTTTGGTCATATGGTCTGTTGGAAGGGATTTTCATTCCAATCTGAAAAGCCATCTTAATGTTGTATAAGTAAATATGTTTTGGGGTCAAAAATAAAATTTTCACTTTTTTATTCCTCAGTGGATTGGAATTTTACTCTTGAAGATATGATGAATTAAAATAGTTCAGAGTTTTAAGTATATTTCTAGCTATAATTTGATATACGATGTTATGCAGTACCTTTTTCTAAGTGCTTTAATTTTTGGATTATTTAGAAAAAGTCAAGTTAGGGATGCTTGACCCGACCAGAACGTTACTGCAGCTTCGATATCGTAGCCGACCGAAGCAAATTGTGTGGTTGGGATCAATTTTCTGATGCGGTGGAGTTTGTCGCCAATATGGCACCTCGAATATAGAGAATAATTATTTCAAAATTGTTTATGTAATTATTTAATAAATAAAACTTCCTTTTAATGTGATAATTTTTAATTAATGCGAATAATTATTTTAGTAAGAATTTTAACAGGAATTGAAATTTATTTATTCAATTTTTTCCTCGCTTACGAAAAAAAACCCGATTTTTATTCATTTATTATTTTAATAAAAATTTCTATTACGGTTGAGTTTGCCTCTACGTTGGTTTGAATTTTCTTATAGAATATATTTTTCTTCTTTTGCTTTTGTTTGCATTGTAATAGAACCAAGTAAGCCTATTTAGCTTTTCTAATTTCTCTCTCTCTCTTGTTTTGTACAACATTTTTTAAATCCTTTTTTCTCATTTTGGTGCTATTACGTTCTCTTCCAATCTTTCCCAGACAGGCAATTCTTCAATGCACTAATGACGTTGCTAGGTTCCCAGTACCATTGCTATAATTTTTTATGATTCAATTAATTCAATATTTTATTTGTTTATTTAATTTTGAACTAATTTAATTTAATTTAATAACTAGATCGAATTCAATGAGTTGCCTAATTTAATTTATTAACTAGAATTTTATTAGTAAGTATTGCGTTTTTTAAATGTCACATTATTTAATTTTTAATATTAGTTTCATTAATATTCGTTCAAAATTAAGACTCTTTCAATTCGGTGGTTTTAAAGTAATATCTGAATTTCGCGTAGATACAAATTATCGAAAGAATTGGTTCTAAGGTTAGGGATACTTGACCCTAGGTGATTTCATGAAATATATTTATGTGATGAAATGACATATCGACTTAGCATAAATGCATTTGTCATTCCTAGAAACATATCCTTTTATTGCTCTAACTAGCGAAATTTTCGAGAAATATCAGAAAAATTAAAACTAGGGTCAAGTATCCTAATTTCCCCTAACAACTACGAGTGAGTGTACTTTTGCCTTTCTAACACATGTCATCCTCTTTTAAGTGCCCATTGACTGATTGGATAGCTATTGCTGGTATTTAAGAAGAAGGGTCGAAAATAACTGAATTATAAGATGCAGTGGCGTAGTGGCCAAAGGGGGCAAGAGGATATGCATGCCCCGGTCGCCAATCTTAGGGACGCCATGGAGTCAAAACTTTGCTGCGTTTATATCACTTTTTGAAGTAAAATATGATGAGAGGGTGTAAAATTAATACCATTCTCCGGGCGCCATTTACACTTGTCAAGCCACTGTTGACGAATGAAGTAAAAAAATAATATATATTATTATTCTCCTGGTATCTTTTACCCTCCCTACGCTACTGACCATGATGACAAAGCGTGAGTGCGCTTACGTCACATTTTAAAGCCAAATACGATCAGGAGCGAAAACATATCATTTCCCGGGAGCCGTTTACACAAGCTAGGCCACTGATGATGATTGGGAAA
>BGPR01000211.1:746538-798469 GCA_013235015.1 Araneus ventricosus | reverse complement strand
GCACCAGGGAATAATTAGAAGAAAAGGAATCTGAATGTGGTCCACGGCCAAACCAAAAGATTGGAAAATAACCTTTAGTCTCTCGATTAAGGATAACCTCTTTCGATTCAGATTGCAAGCTGTTCCTTATTCCCAAACCGATCATTAAACGAATCATTAGTATCGCTCACATTTAGCCTTTAAATACAACAATTCTGATATGTGTCGCTTGAATAGTAATGTGATCATGGCCTAGTTTTCAACCGCGATAAAAGAATTAGTTAAGACGGGCGTGTTTTATTTGAGCATTAAAAATTTATAGTTATTACGAGCATTAAAAAATTCGACTGAAATATATGTTAAAATTTTTACATATATATCGCTTGCAAAAAAGTAGTCCCTACCACTCTAAATCTCAGATAAACTGAATAAAATACAATTTCACTGTGTTAAATACACGAGATATGCAGACATGGACAAAAGCATTTCTACAATTATAATTCACTTATATTACTTCTTTTATTATTTATTTTCATAATTCTCCCAAATAATTTATATTATCTCTAATCCTACAAAATGCAGCTATTAATAATCAATATATACTAAAAACTAATAACATAAAACTAAACTATAAAAACTAATTGGGTCTAGGAATCAAACGCAGAATTGTTCCTTTGTATACGAATTTAGCAATAATGTCCGTAAATTCGTTTTAATTGAAAAATGGTACTCTAAAATGCCGGCTTCAGTTTTAGAATATAATTTTATCTAAGGCCTAAACCTGTTTTATAAACATAACCTGTTTTATAATAATAATTTTTGAAAACATGTGTTAGTGAAAATGTAAAAGCATGCTTGAAGATAAAAAGTATCATAATGAAATCTCACATTTCAATAAAAAAATTTGTACCAATTAAAAATTCTATTTAAAGAAGCTATTGTTACTTTACACCATATTATTAAAAGTATTTCAAGGAAGAGGAACGTGGATTTTTGCAGAAAATAGGAGTTTTCCTAAACACACACACACACATCCCTCCACAAGTATGTAACAAGTTTTTTTGGGAAAATAATAATTTTAAGAGAACTAATACGTATACTTAGAACATTTCACTACTGAGAAAGATTTAAAATTCATTGTCCTCATTCATTGTCTCATTAAAATAATTTGTCCTCATAGAGAATATCAAGTTTACACTAATTACTAACAATTCTTACGTAGACGAAAAAGACAAGTCTTAAAATGTGAAATTTTCGTTAAATTTCCGCTGTGATAAATACTCATCCTTGAATATTTATGAAACAATTATTGCATTGCAAAGGTGATAGAAAATTGCAATATGTAATATACAGTGTGTCCCGTAATTACCGTATTAACTCGGCATACCATTCCTTCTCACTCTTAAAGGATGAAAAAATGTCCAAAGAACTATACCTCCACGAGCCCTAGTTTTCAAGAAAATGGTACTTAAAAAGCGATGACACCACATAAAATTAAAAAACAGCGATAAACACATGAGGCATAATGTTTAGAAGAGCAACGGTTCCAGAAGACCGCCTTGTATATGAAGGTGTGCCGTGGAATGGAGGAATGAGCCTTGTCTAGAAGTATGGTTTTAACAAATGCTCAAGGAATATTGTTACGAAAATCGTCCGGTGAGTGTACGACAACAATTGCTCAGATTAGCAGCACAAGCAGACAGAAAGTCACTAATAATATCAGAAATAGCACTTTCAATACCGCTTGGCGTCTATCAACTTACCAGCTCGCACTGCGGGCAAAACTTCAAAGAGATTTAAAGACGTTCAAACACATTCTAAAAACGTTCAAACGTCTCAGCACCTCCGGATTTTTATGCCTTTTCCAACAGGATATGACGTCACATAGAATCATCTAGTACATTCTCTATATCTCTGTTCCTAATAGAAATACGCCGAAAATTTTAGAATTTTCAAGGACCTTCATTTTGTCACCAAAGTCGCTAGGGTTGGGGGTCATTGGCTTCCATTCTCCCGTCATCCAATAAAAACCTCTGTAAATGTCTATTTCCAACATTAATCCTAACATTGCTGAAGAGCGAAATTACAGGTTCGTAACAGTATTAGAAGAGCAACTTTGTTTCTGCTGTAATTGGGGTTTGATGCATCAATTCCTTCATATGGTGCCATAAGAAAAAACTTCGTGTTTTTTTGAGAAATTTAGTTATGAGGCTATGAGTTATAATTCTCGTGTTTTAAATAAGGCTACTTTTAAGTGAATCGAATGTGACTTTACCGGTTTCTTTTAGTGAGATTTTCTCAAAAACTAGAGATGACAGATGAAAGGTTGGTTCTTTGTACAATTTTCATCCTCTGAGAGCAAGGAATTGTGCTCTGCTTAATTTATGCGGTGATTACAGGGAGCCTATGTGTTGCAATATATCTTCAATTTAATAATAATTTGCAAAGAAGGGCGAATTTTGATGTAGCGAAGACTCAGGTAGGACGAATACGACAAGGATAAAACGAGAATGATGATCTACGAATTTTGAGTGCTTCTAGTAATGATAATTTAATTTCATTGTAGGAAGTAAGAAAAATTTCTGTAATTAATTATTTAAGGTAAATTTAAAGAGAAATTATTAAAAATTTCGTCTGTCAGAAAATATTTTTAATCAAAAAGAGATAAAGATATTTATTTATATATTCTTTAAAATTTTACATTTCTGCTCAAAATATCACCATAGATACGCTAATACTGAAAAATAGCAATGGATTATAAAAATGAAGAACTGATATCCTATAAAATTACAAAATCAATGAATTGTACTTGCAGAAATTCTGAAATATTTGTCTAGGCCAGTGCTCGGCAAACCGCAGCTCGCGAGATACTCATCTTTAGCCCTTTGAATCGATTTCGACTATGTACGATTACTACAATATCTGGTTTTGTTTTATGTTAGTAGCTAGTTTAAACCGACTCCTGAAAACATGGTTCTTGAAAAGAATTTGGTTCTCTACAGAAATCTTAATCGTTGCACTGCTGATCTTTGGCTCTTTTGACTAATGAGTTTGCCGACCAGTGGTTTAGGCATTAATCGTAAAATCAGGTATTCCATATCCAAAATTTTAAAATGAAAGAATAGAAAATAGTCAAAACATGCATGTTAAATTTAAAAAAAGTAGCTTTAAAACAAAATAGCATCAGTCAGCCAATTTTGGTAAGGTATGTTTTTTCAATTGCTCTACTATTCCCGAAAAGCAGTATAGTATAACAATATAGCAGTAATGAACCCATGATTCGGTTTTGGTTATTCACGGACATACCTAATGTTGTATGAATTGATTCTTTACAAAATAGTACATGGATTTTTACATAAGAAATCAAAAAAAAAATTTCGTAAAACTATTACTTATTTCAACTAACAGAAAATAACTGAAAAAATCCTGCAAGTTCTCTTACTCTATTAAGAGTAACAAATTCATGGAAAAAGAAAATTAATTGTCAAATAATTTCTATATTAGAATAAAAACATAAAAATTAAAAACTTCCTTTTTGTTAAACAATTCAGTTGCCTTTGTTTGCCATAGAAAAATTGTCAAGTGTCTTACGACTGCTTTTTTGCCGCTGTCTGCCATTTTTAATTACAAAGAAGAAATATCTTTTGTTTATAGTAATTCGTGTACTATGAAATGGTTTTGTAAACAAATATCTTTCCAAGTGCGAAAAGATTAGAATAATTCAGTTGAGGTTGCTAGCTTAAATAAGCGTCTTTTTTCACAGTTTATCTACGTTACGATTTATTGAAGTCTGTCTCTGCGATATTTTGTATAAAATATTAGTTTAAAAAATAATATTTGTTTTATGCATTAGAAACTGCTGTTCGAAAAGATGAGCTACTGATTAAACAAAGGGAAAATAAATACCGAGAAGATAATCAACTATTTTTTCTTGTCTTTCAGACTTTTTCTCTTGAGTGGTAGGCAAATATTTGTTGTTTTTTTATGAGTTTAAAATGTTTCTTTTTCATTTTTTGTGGGATTCATTGTGCATCTTGGAAAAGTGAACTCCGAAAGACTCTGTTTTCAACTAGACTTGCGTAAAATTGCCTATAAAGAGAACTTTGTAAAGAAAATTCAAGAACTGAAATTGAAATTATTCTTTCACATTGTATCTAAATCTTCCTTTTAGCTTGCGTTAAATATTGTTATAAATTGAAAATACATGCAGTGTTCTTTGCGTATACTTCGTACTTACCGTTAACAATTTGGTTTCAATATGCGTATAAACTGTATTTTTTTTATTTCAAAGCATTTAATCAGGGTGATGGCATTTTACCGTAATGAAAATAACATTATTAATTAGCAACTTTTACACAATTAATTTTAAAGAAAGTGACATATAGAAAGGGAGGTTTGATATTTGGCGATATCTGGATTTTAAAAAATAAAGAAGTCTTGAAAGTAGCATGTGAGGTTAAAAACTACGAATTTTGTGCTGCAAAATTCTAGAAAATTCCTCATGTCATTTGAATCTACAAATAAAGTTACCCAAAATTTGACCCATATTCGAGGTTTGAGATTTCCACATCCTTATAAGTAAATGATATTGAAAATTCCATCCTTTCTACCACACACGTATACCTTTCTGTATTACATGTTCTGCTGTGCATCTATATCTATTGTGCTCTTCGTTGTGATCACCTAAATTATTTACGACATTCGTGTTGTGAATAAATATGCTTTCCCTGTTTATTCGACATCTGCTTTCTCGCAGTCTATATAGTACTTGCAAATCTACGAGTCTCGGTCTCTACTGCTGCTGGTTTTATGACAAATCAGCGAAATTAAAGTCATCAGACGTCCTGGATTAGACAAGGGAGTGTCTAATTTTGATGGTTTCGTGCTTGAAAATGTGTCCCGGATTTGACCTGAATTTGAACTAAATATTCCGGATTGTCCCGAAGTTTACTTCTAAATATATAGCTAATATTAAAAAAGATAAACTAGATTTAATAGATAAAAAGGTTTTTGAATTTTATTTATTCATTTTTTGCCAATAAAACCCTTCCCAAAGCCATCGCGCTTGGATCTTAGAGGGTCCCGGAATGAGTGTTTTTCTAATTTATGAAATGATACAACTTTGTAATCTTCTTTAAATTCATTATTTTTAACGTCACTTCTACTTCAATCTTAGAGAGCCGCGCTTCTACTTTAACTTCTAGAGCCCACGATATTCTCCGCGGACTTCCCTTTTTGCAACTACATATTTCTCGCCGCGAGGTTGTATGTCTCTTTTGTTCTTCCTGTTAACATGTGCTGCTTTTACGCGCTCTATCCTAACAATGGTCTAATGGTGATGGAGTGGGATAGTTTAAATATCATCAAAGATGTAAAAGTAACCTGATCGTCATTTAAAATGAAATAATTATCCTGGAAAAAAGAAGACTTTACTTTAATTAACTGTGGAATTCATTAAACATGCCTCTACACCTCCCAAAAAGTTGATGACATTACGTATTTATATTGGACTCCAACTTTCCGGAATGCTTTGGCAAGACGGGATAAATAAATTTTTGTGATTATATTAATGTCTATTGTATTTCTTCTTATTATTACCCGCTCGCACGCAATATAACTGCATATAATTTTAGCGAATTTCTACTATTAAGAAATCATTATTCGGAAACCCTTTCTACTTACATCTGAACATATAAGCCAGAATTCTATCGACACTGCATAAATTTTTGAAGTGCTTTTATGAACAACTGTAAATATTACTTGCTCAGGAAATCTAATTCTTAACATATTAGCAAAGATCTTGATTATTAAAATAGGTTGGAGAGCTCACATGGATAAATGAAATGCAAGACTGATTTACTTCTCTTAGAAATAATTCTGCAATTCAACGTTGTAATTTACTCTGAAGACGCTAACAGACACTTGGCGTGTATTTAGACAATTTCTTTGATTGGATGCGACGTCTTTTGGAAGAATGACGAATTTTTTTAAAAAAATTGGAAAATCATTGCAACTTTGATAAGAAATTGTAATCATACTACTGCAACAAAATATATAGTGTTGGTATTCATTCGGCGCAGAATTTTATGCTATTCAACTCTAATCGAAACCATTTTTAACATTGAATGTGTAGCTTTGGAGCTATCTAGGAAAAACTGACAAAACATCTCTTTTGACTTCAATTTTCCACTCTAGCAGCCGACGCTCACCTCACCTGAGGCGAAAAATTTGCGATAGTCATACTGGACCCTAAATAAAGTGATTAAAGCAATAAAACCTTAGCCATAATTTGTTCCCGATTTGAATTCCCCGCCGACTGGACTGTGCATTTAGTTTAGAGTTCTAGAAAACTCGGCTCTGTGGCGTCTCAAATGTACTACCAATGATGTGAAAACGGGAAATGTAATGGCTTTTAAACAATAATAGCTATTCAGTGAAATCAGTCAGAAAATCGCCATGTGTGCATTGGAAATTTCTTCAAGTACGTTTGGCTTGTGTATATAAGTCGGCAGCTTGTCTGCTGGGAGATGAGCTGGAAGTAAAGGTGTTTTAGTGATTTTAAAACTGAAAGATAATGGTTTCTTATGAGAATAGCTATTTTCTGAAATTAACTTGATGCGCAGTGCAGTTTGAGGATTTTATTTTTTTGGAGAAAATTTTACAAAGAAAATAATGAGAGTCAATAACACAAACTATCGAAACTAGAAAGTACCATTTCAAGAAAATCAGTCATTAACGAAAGCACTTCTGGGAGAAACAGATTTAAAACTTTTTAGGAGTTGCTTTATTAGCTGTCGCCTGAAGCGTTGAAGTTTTTGGGCAAAGGAAAAAGCAACGCATTATTTCTTAGAGGAAAAAAAATTCTACCAAAAGATGTAAATCATTATATCTACAATTTCTGGATCTAAAAGCCAATTTTTATAAGAAAAATAAGAGACGTCAATAAAAACATGATGAATTCTTCCGAATTCTAGATTTGTCCAACAAGCTACTTCTTGACATAAAATGGTAAACGGTTTCAAAAATTACCGACTTACAATGAGATTCTAAATTTGTAAGATAAAACTTTCTCAAAAAAGTTTTTACTGTATAGAAACTAGTATGCCTATTCCAAAGCATCAAATTCAACAAAAGTTTAATCGACTTAGTTGCACGATAAAGCACCAACTTCGAAGTACACATTTTGAGGGATAATTATTTTTGCGAAACATTACAGAAAAAATTCTAATGTTCTATTTTCCAAAGTTAATGCATTATGAGTAGTAAAAGTATAACAGATTCCAGTCTGTTCAATTTCATTCTACAGCTACTCACATTCGGATACAATTCTCAGCAATGAACTCGAAATCTTTAAAATAGTAGTGTAGTCCGACTGCAAAATTGCGTTGAAAGAGCAAAACAAATTTTTTTATCCTCATTGGGTATATTGTAGATCACTGTGATCAAAAGTTTCTTTAAAATTAGCATAAAAATCTTATTATCATGAGGCGTTTTTAACAAATACTTTAATTTTTTTTATCGTTATGAAGAGGAAAGACTGGATGATGATGATGAAGAAGCTATTTGAGATGTATGCTCGCTCCTTGGCTGCTTTATCTCAAATTATCCTTAGATAAGACTGGGTTCAAAGAGCAGATTATTTTTGTCAAAATGAAATGGCGTAAGATTTTGATAGATGGAGAAAAATTGCTGTGTCACTAGATGCTGTCATCATCAGCAGGACTGTATCAGCTTAAATTGGAAATAGGAAACAGTAATTAGTTCCAAACTAAGATTCTCTTATTATCTTTAGTACAAAAGCCTTAATATGAATATGCTTGATCTCGTCAAATAATGCGTAAGTAAAGAAATAAAATAAATAATTAATACGGGGAATAAACGCGCAGAACAAAACTAGTGTTTTTTCTAAAAAATAATTTAATTTATCTGCAAAAAATATATCGGGGCATAATTAAATAATAGAGTAATTCGGTGCCAAATTACAATTGTTTCAGCTATCTTTAAGCGATGGATCTTAATCTAGCATTTTGTTTTCAATTCAATAACTAACTTATCAAAGAAGAAGCTGGAATCTTATACTTAAAAAAATGGAACTTTTTTTAACGTTGAGAGTGTGTTTAAGATAATTGCGTCTTTAGAAACAGGAAAAAGACAATACAAAACAGAAAGCAGATTCTGCTTTCTTCACATTTTCATCCAATTAAATACTTTCTTTAATCGTGTGACCAAAATTGTCTTTATATAAATTAATAGTCCCTTTTTTCATCCAGTGTTGTTATAAGAGTAGAATTGGTCTCAGTTATGCAATCGGGAACCAACCGACACTGATGGATTTCGGGTTCGTTATTGCAAATTATACCTAGTTGTGTAAAATTTCCCAGCAAAATTGACACATTTTATCTGTTGCACAGCAGACTACTTATAATAATAATAAATTTAAAAAAGGGATGCTAATTTTTCTGTGCTTTTTTGTGTGAAAATGGCTGTATTCCAAACATAGATGTTGGATTTGATATATGAATTATATTAAAACAGAACGGGGAAATGCCTTATTATCTTTTAAACATTAAAATGTGCTATTTTGCTTTTTTTAGATGATTTGCAATGACAACAAAGTGTAGGGGAAAGTGATGTAAAACCGGGTACTTTGATTTTGGCGCAATTAGTTCTTCTTTCTAAAGGACAGATTCTTAATTAAACACCACTAATCAAGAAGAAGGAACAGTCATAGTGGCCGCATTCTTGCTGTTGAATTCACTGCGTCTGTGAATGTGTATTTGTTTTGAGGTGTCGACTTTCATGTTCTTTTGTTTTTAAACTATCCTTATTTAATAATCATTACAGTTATAAAAAGTATATTTAGTCCAGATCATTATATGCTTACTAAGGATTTATACCCTATGGGCATTCACGAGAAGGCTAAGCTATGTCATTTGTCATAAGAGTGGTTTTTTTCCCATCCATTTGAGTCGAAAAATTAGAAAAGCATTCACGGATGTTCCAAAGTTTATGTTGAGACAAGGTTCAAAGTCGCAGAATTTTTCCCACCCAGACTCCTCTCCGCCCACACAGGGATTTAGAGTTTAATTTCTAGCCTCGACGCGAGGCGCCAATGTAGGCAGATCCTTTGTTTTGCCGCTACCCTCGCATCGAGGTCTCAAATTGGAATCGGCGGATTGAGTTTTGAATTTTAAGTCTTTTGAATTCCACCACTTCGAATCATTTGCTCCAAATTTGACAGGTCTTCGACCTTGACGGTTTTTCCTTCCCGTGTTCCAAAAATTCCATTTTGGAAGAGCATTGAATGGCCCGCTTATCAAACAATAAGGATTTAGTCCAAAAGTTGGGTGTTTCTAATTCGTTTTCCATAACCTCTGCACTCGGGGTAAAACCGAGCGCACGATCGGTACAGACAATATTGATAATTCTTCCGATGAAGACGATAAAAACACATCAGTCTCTTTGATTGTTTATATTTTAATAATGTATTTTATAATTTAAATAAATGAGAAGGGTAGAAAATGTCTTAGCTGGGTCCACAAAAGCTGCAGTGGCGCGGAGGAAGAAGGCAACTGCTTTACATGTGAATTTTGGAACTAATATTCTTAAAATTGTCGTATAAAATAAAAATGTATGCTACTTTTCCACTGAAAATTTAGTTTTCCTAATTTCCCATAAAAGCGTAACATGCGTACCCCCAGTTTTATCCGGGTTTTTTTTCAGTTTTTAAACTGTTTTCCGTCTATTATTGTGGCACTGCTGACGGAATTACTTTGGACTAAATTAAATCATTTAATCTCGAGGACAAGGTTTCTTAAATTATGGTAAACTCAAAGTTCATGCGTCCCCACGTGGAGTCGCGTGAACTTTTAAAACTTCTTTCCAATTCTTCACTACTTATATGTAAAATTACTTATGGAAACCACCTCTACTTAACAAGTTTTATTAAAACTTGCTTAATTAATAAGTATTTTAAACTGAATTTAATTTAATTTATTACAAATTCATGCATTCTCATTTTCTAATTTCGGAGAAACAATAACTTTTAAAACGAAAATTTAATCCCAGAAGTTTTCTCCACTCGAAAAAGTGGAACGACAGGGAAAAAGTTTAAAGAGCTCTGATTTAAAAATCTTTTAATTCCAATGCATCCATTCGAGTTTCTTTCAATTAAATGCTTTGAATGCATAAACGAATGCATTTTTATGAACTTTTCAACGGGAAAATTCGACGAAAGTCTATTAACACATTTCAAACAAGATTCTGCATTACACTGGACCATTTTACCCATTCGAAGGCTAAATGCAAGTTAACTTCTTTTAATTATAATTTGAAAAGAAAAAAAGAATATTCCAGTTCTTCTTCCCCCCTCCCCCTCAAACCGGGCGCAAGAACAATCAGGGTGCCGTTGTGCTTCTCGTTTGGGGACGCCCCCTAGGAGGATCGATCGGGCCCGGGTGTAGAGCACGTGAACGACCCGCCAGAGTCGTCAGTGTGTCCCGTGCCCGAATCCAAACACTCCCGTGTCCTTGCCCGGAAAAGGTCGAGGTCCTTTCTGCATCCAATACCGGAATCAACCGATCCGGGTTAATGGTCGGATTTCGGAAACTGACTCATCACCAGCTTTCTCACACTCGAATAACTCGATTTGCCATCCATATAAGGAGGATTTGTATCGATTCTCCCTCTTCTCATGTTTAACTAGTGGTAACTTCATCGATATTGAAGTATTAAAGCAATATTTTTTAAAGGATTGAAGAAAGGATATCAATGGTAAAGAATATTCAGAAGAAACAGAACTTTTTAGCCATTTGGTGGTTTTAAGCTAAAACGATAAACGGCAAATTGATTTTGGATGATGTGGATTCCAATCTTTAATAGTATTTATAGTTTAAAGCTTTCATGGTGGACAATGTTAATAATGGTTTATTCTTCTGAAATGTCAGATTCTAGTTCAGAATTTTTATGCAAACATAACATGAAAATTGCACATTTACCATTAAAAACGTTTGTAAAATCGGAATTTTGTAAACGGGAAGTACCACGAATAAGGTAGAAAAACTATCAGTTTTAATTTATTAAACTTAATTGAAGTCTTATACTACAGATTTAATTTATTCGCAAGGTTTATTTGAAAAACGTATCACTAATTTTGAGTTATCGTAATAAAACACTGGCAAATACTTGCTTCATTTGGTTGTCAGCAAGCATTTTCGGACGTTAAAATTTTCGTTAAAGTTCGATGAGAAGCGCTTTCTTGACTGCTTTCACGATCGAGTAACTCAGTTTGCCGTCGATAAGGAAGAACCATATCGATTATTTTCTTTTTTTCACCTTCTATAAACCTTTTTTTTTTCCCTTTTCGCAAAAGTTTAGTACGGAAGTATTTAAGTTCTATTTTTCTTCTTTCAGTTAAAAAGATGTCAATGGCACTGATGTTTAAAAGAAAGGCTGTTTTTCAGGATGTTGCTGGTTGGTTTTATTTTACAAGTTAACATCCATTTAAATTGTATTTAGCTGACGTTATTTTTAATAAGGGATGGTGAAGTATATGAATCTCACGCGTGCGGTAACCTGTGTCTGTTGCGGAGTTCCGCTCGATACGAAGCATTGTGCACCTCCACTTCTAATTTTCAATAGTCCTCCTTTTTATTATATTAATCATTATTAATTTCAGCTTACAATTTCATTTGATATAAAAATGGGCAGCAAATTACGCTCGTAATTAAGATAAACTATTGGATGTGTTAATACAGATATACTTTAAAAAGTGCTTTTAAAAATATGAAAAATTTACGAAAATGTCTATTTTACTGCCAGTTTTTACTTTCTCGTATACGAAGTACACAAAGAGAAAGTATGGTAATCGTCAAAAAATTCGACCTCGAGATTTTGATGAATCTCTACGTTTTAGAACTCACCGAGTCCGAAAAACACAGTTTTGGAATTATGTCTGTCTGTGAACACTAGCTCAAAAACAATTTGAGCTAGAGGACGAAATTTGATATGTTGTCTTTACACAAAATTTGCAGATTTCTATCAAATTTTGGACGAAATCCTTCCAAGGGAAGTCTGTCTGATTGTCTGGGTTCATGTGACCACGATAACTCAGAAACTTAAATAGCTGGATGGATAAAATTTGTTACAGAGTTTTATCATTAGAATTGTAGATCCGTATCACGTTTTGTCCAAATCTGTCAACGTGTTAACTGTCTCTCGGTCTGCATATTCGCATGCATATGGACATGATAACTCCAAAATACAATGACTTATATAAAGGAAATTTGGTATGTGGTAATCTAAAATTAATTATAGATCTGTATCAAATTTTGATTTCAACCGGCCGTAAAAAGAGGCGTTCAAAATGCTTACGTGGTTTTCTTCATCATAACATGATGCACGAAACTCTCGCCATATAGTGTATTGGCGCCCACTGGGCGTATATTACTCCCGCTTGTATTGTCCCCCTTTCACTTTGCCCTGGTCTCCAAGTGTAATATAAATCTGAGAACTCGTGGCGATCCGGGCCTTTCCGAAGATCTGTAATTTTTTTGCCGGGGTCGACACCTTTTTTAGGGAGCATACGAAAAAGTATAGGGAAGACCACTCCCGCAGGTTAGATTTTGTTTAATCTATGAACATCAAATTGATCTGTAACGAAGAGTGAAGTAGAATTCTAGGTAAACGCGGATCGCTTATCACACCTTTCAATAATTTGCCTAAAAAAAGGTAACTTTGGGACAATCGGTGTCCACATTCGCAGTGATTATTCTAATATCACAACGTTTTTCGACAGCCGACTTGACTCGACAAAGGCATCATTTAAGTTATGTGCAAATGTAGATCTTAATTGGTAGACTCATGAGATGGCAAATATATAAACGGGTGCCACCTAAGATACGTATACACTTGCGAATCGAATGGTTCGCGAAACTCTCGCGAGCTGTTCGAAGAAGTTATTTTTACTACGAACCAACCACGAACCATTTCCCTTTTTATCCATTTTATTTACCCACTAAGTTCTTTTTTGTTTCTTTTTCATAGTTTTGCTGTGTGCGAGAGTGAGCGAAAGAATGAATGAATGTAGCGAATGGGGACGAATGAACGAGGCATTTAATTGGATATAACTATAAAAATATTCCCTTTCAGCTTTTAATTTTTATTTTTACCTTCCAGGGAAACTAATTAATCAGGTTTACATCAAGTTTTTAAGTCAGTGTCATCGGTAATATTAATTAGGTTCGGAGATTGTGAACCCAGAGTTCGTGCGCTCCGTTAAAAATAATCGTAGCTGGTATGTGAAAAGGAGAAAACGCATCTCGAACCATTAATCATCGTTTGTCAGCCGCTATTGGAGGAGGGGCTGTTTTTAGAAACGCTTTGGAATACGCCTTAGTTTGCAGATTTGACCTTGTAGGTTCGCGGGAATCGACGAACATTCCTCTCACGTCCCAACGGGAACTGAGAATCCTTTTATGTTCATCGGAAAACTGACAGGATTTGATTTGCCCTGAGCACTGTGCCAACCGTACGGCTCGCCAACGTATAGGCGCCTTAAGATTTTAATATCATTCTAAGCAGTGAGTAAGAGGCAGCCTTGTCAACAACGATCAAGTGGAACAACTGAATGTCATTTTCTGTTCCAAGTAACCACGGAGCAACTGCCGGAGAATTGGTTTTAGACTTTCAGGTTGTAGCAGGAACTGAAATCAACCATTCCACTGCCGTACGAAGGCTTAGCAATGTTGGAATTTGTACAAGAAAATCAGTGATATCAGTCCAATCCATTTCATTTTCCAAAGGGGACCGTTTAAGACGTCGTCATTTTAATTAGAGCAGAGGAATCTATTCATCACTAGTTCAAATGTAGCCTGAGTTATAATTCTGGATGCGCTTTGATTTGGAGTAAGCAAGGATACGCAATTTGCTTTTCCTTGTTCGGGAAAGATACAAAAGCGGTTCCATGGTTTGAGATGGAACCATCAAAAATGGCAATGCCTATCTGCATATCATTTATGGAAATCTGTGATTGGTCAGAGATGCAAGTGGTTCAAAACCAGCAGTTAATGTGAATAGTAAATGACCCATGGCATAGACGTAAGGTCCTGCAAAACGACCCAAAACCCATTTTGGACTATATCAAAGATATTTAGGCCAAAGTTTTCCGAAAGCTGCCTCAGATTCGCAATAAACTTTTTCGGGATCTCCCTGCTTATGAACCTATTGTTCTCAGCTCCCCAAAATGGCCTCGTGCCAGTCTGGAACACTCTTTCGTTAATTTTCCTTCAGTTGAGAGAAAACGTGTCGACTCTTAACTGAGTTACCAATCTGAGCGACCTTTCAGTTCATCTAAATTATATCCGAACATACCCAAAACGTGCTGTATTGCGATCATCTACATGAACTCCTTTTTATTACTATTTATCCATATACTTTCTTCCTCATTTAAAGAACGCTTTCTTTATGGAATCGTGTCACGTACTCTTTTCTTTCACTAATTTAACTCTTTATTTACCGAATTAACTTACCAGCATTTTTTCAATTCTATTTTGGCATCTTTAGATACGTTTTAATGCAGAATAACCCTAGGAGAGTTTCAAAAACCTTTTTAATTAAATAAAATAATTTAATTAATTTGATTAATAATTTTAAAAAAATAATTTTTGTCTTCATCAGCCATCTACTGCTAACTGTCGGAATTACATTCCTCGTGTTCATGTGAATACTGTCAGGAAAAAAGTGAAATTACGAAGATATAAACGTGATTAAAGCAGTATTTTTAAGAACCGTCGGTAAATAAAGGGTTAAAACCTTTACTTTAGGATTTCTTGAGCAATTTTTTTTTATGTTTTGTTCTCATTTGACTCAAAGTCTCCTTACCAGGAGCTATCCCTCATTACAAAAGAAAAATGACGGGAGGCTGACTTTTTCAAACAGCCGCTGATGTTAAAGTCATAGGACTACTTTACTCGCGTGAATCTTTTCCGATTTTCAAATTTTTTTGTAACCTCTGTTGTTACCCTTTATCTCTAAAATAATACATTAGTTATGTATTTAACATATGTAGTTACCGAGATATAGAGGATCTCCCATACAACGTTTTTCTGTGGCGTTTTGGCGTGTGAATCAAATTTCTTCCTGAGACACCCCAATGGGAGAAACGTAGTCTTACGTTAAAACTAAATTCCTTTTGTCTCTCTATCTTGTGTAAAAATAAAAGCTATATTTAAATTCAATAACTCTGATGTGGCGGTGCAAGGTTCTCATAGAAACAGAGGAACACCGTAAATCTGACTCCGTTGCCCAATTAGTATTAGCTGATTGCAATCGCATTTATGACGCTTGGACGATTCAGAACTTTTCACTGTAGAAGTGTTGTATACTCTTGTTAACTAACTGTACTTAGTTGTTATTAACTGAATTAACACTAGGTTAATTGTGTTTGCTGTTATTTACCTTGTACCATTACAAATATCTTATTTTCGTTTAGACTTTTTTATTGCTCTATTGAAATATTTTATTTGTTATAATGATCGACTGCTATTATGAAGTCTTTGAATTTAGTTACTAGTTTTTTATGATTGAAACAAAGGTAGCCGAGACAGCATTTTTGGAAAGCATATTCTGTAGACGGAGAAAATTTCCAGACTTCGTAGAATAAGCAGAAAAGAGACTGAAACTTTATCTGCAGTTGGTTTAACAAAACAGAAAGAATTCCAGCCAGACGCTAGAGACAAAAGACATTATATCGCCACTGAAAGGTCACTTTGGTTCGAAGGAAGAATTTTTTTCGAGATATGACACCGAGCAAGCAGACTGAATTTTTTCATATGCTTAGTTTTCTAACGCTGAGTTAGAATTTTACTTTGTAGATTGTTTAAACATTCTGAAGATATTGGTTTTCAAAGCAGGAAATGAATACTTTGAAGCTTTTTGGTCCAAACTTTTTCCACTTGAAACTTGATTTTTTTCCCACCACGATGCTTCAATTTCTTTAACGCATATTATTCACATGGGAAGATTCATTCAGTTAAGCGTTAAAATTTAAAATGTATGACTTTAAATTTTGAAAAAATGGAACAAACACGGATGGAAGAACACAGTAATTTTCAACCGTAAAGAGAAAAAAGTATCTAGATTTTTAACGATCATTAACGTTTTGACGAATTAATAAGCGAAATAATGGTAGAAGTTTTCTATATCACATTTCAGTAGACAGTTCAATATTTGTAAACACAGAATTCAGAGAAATAATTAAATCTGAAGATTTTACTTGATTACTCAGTGAGACTGGAAAAATTCGAAGACCGGAAAAACAACTTTACGCCTTTATAAGAACAATTTTCCGTTTAGGTAAGCACAAAAAAGAAATTGAAGCGTAACAAGAGGTTTAGGAGCAAATTTCATTTTTTGAATTATAAAATGGTCAAAGTAGCCAGCGGTTTTTACGGATTGTTCCAATGCTTTGGAACAATTTACACAAAATTCTATAACATCAAATTGTATTTAAAAAACAGGCTTATTTTATGACTCCTCACCTTAGAAATTAACTTTGATGGTCTGATTTAATAAAGAAAATACGCCAACAATGACAAGATGAGTCCACAATCGCCTAGAAGGCTTTTAAATGCACAAAACTGTTAAGATTTATAACAGATCTTTTGTTATCATTTTTAGGCTGAAGTTGTTTCATATGATGAATCTGGCAGTAATCTGTTCGAATAAAATACAAAGAATGTACAATGTGTAGCAATGTGCACAAGAATGAGAAGTAGATAGTTACAAGAAAAATTAAATATTAATACAAGATCAGAACACTCGGAATTTACGAAATTTTAAACAACGAATTAGTTCTTGGCACCAGACAACGACAGCGCTGTTTCTTTAAGTTCCAGCAGAAAACATTTCACACTCGTTTTTAGTCACCTCTGTATTAGATTTCGACTCTTCTGGTACGTATAGCTTTAAAATTATGTAATTACTTTGAATTCTTTACTTTAAAATTGAAATCGTTAAAAAAATTCGATCTCATGATTTTGATGACGTTCCTCGTTTTAGACCTCAATGAGACCGAAAAATTTTGAAATTATGCCTGTCTCTCTGTGAAAACGAAAATTGAAAAACGGAATTAGCAAACACATGAATGGTATGTGTCTTTACACTAAAATAGCAGATTTGTATCAAATTTTGAACGGAATCCGTCAAAGGAAAGTCTGCATGTCTGGCTCTCCGTCCGAAAGCATGCAAACATAACTCATAAACGGAACAAGCCAGATTGGTAAAATTCACCATATGGTCTTATAACACAGAATTGTTTTGGACCAGATAGATCTACAAATTGACTGTCTATCGGTCTGTCTATTCGTGTGTATGTAAACGTGATGACTCAACAACACAAGCTATGTAAATAAAATTTAGAATCTGATTTTTAAACCAAAATTGTAGATCTGTATCAAATTTTGATCCCAACTACTCAAAGGGAAGATGTCCGCAACGAATGCTCGATATTCTTCGCAATACTAAGAATCTGAACTCAAAAGGCGCCATATTGTATAAGTATACAAGGAAATCGAGATGAAAACGCTGCTACTGGTTTATCTGTATTTCACGCACTTTGTTTTAATTTCCTGTATTCTCTTTTAATTCTATGAAGACTGTTGAAGCAATATCCTTTAAAATTTGCAAATGAACAAGTTGTTGAATAAAAATTGAATGAGGAATGTCACAAAAGTAACAATTCCAAACTATATATCATTTCGGCTGGAGGAACTAGAAAAAAAGTGGGTTACGAGATTCATAGCGTGAGTGGAGAGCTTATGAAAGAAGTGATTTGGGGTTCAGAGGAAACGATTACCAACTCATTGCTGTTAGCAATCACGGTTAAGCTATTCTACAAACTCTTTTTTCCTTGTGATTGATGAGTGAAAGGTAAGTTGCGTGAGCGATTACGATTTTACTGGGATTTATGCTTCAAATAAAAGTACATGAAGAAAATGTGAATTTCCAGGTACTGTTTTTGAGAATTCAGAAATCGTCAGTATTCATTTAAACGATTTTTAGATAGTTTTAATATTTATTTTGTGCAGCTTTCTGATTTAATGCACATCATCTAACCATTGTCAAAACAAAAATTTAGTGACTTCTATTAGGACTTGGTAGCCTAGAAAAAAAGAAACTATCACTTTTAAATTGATGTATGTGCACGTATTTTGCTATTAATTTGAATTCACGAAGGTTAGAAGTTAATCTATTTTCTGCTGCACCCTGTGGTTTTAGTGGATTAATAAGTTTATCTCCCTTTAATTTTAGCATTGAATTACATTAAATTATGATAGTCTTGCATATAAATAGTAATTCGCTTTGTTTCAAAAGTATTTGGATCTGTCAGTAAACGTTATATCTAAGTAGTGATATTAAAATTCTGCAGTTGGAGGGTTAATTTTACGAACATCAAATTTATTAACAAACAATTTGTAAGCATCTCGTTTTAAATAATTAATTCATTGTTCAGAACAACTTTGATAGGTCTAATACTAATTTTCTGACATATTTATGAGCAAATAATAAAATTTTAGCTTTCGGTGCATACTTAATGCGACACTTTTCTTAACATCTTTATATTTTCTTAAGAATTTTATTTTGTACCACGAGTAATAAAGATTTATTCTTTTTTTTTCTTAGCGTAATTTTGTACTGTTTTATGTTGTTTTGTTTGATTTTGTACGATAGATTTAAAAAATGTAAATAGGATTAAGTAAAGAAGCTGTATTAAAAAAAGAAACCTCAATATTTTTACCAAAATCGTCCTGTGGATGTATGGTGAAAACAGTCCAACAAGGAGAATAATGGAGAATGACGCTTCATTCTAGAATATTCCAGCAAACATGGAGCACAGGTAACAAGAAAGATGGCACTTGTACAATTTAGAAACCCAAACAGAAGGCAAATCAATTATAATAAGAGCAACAGCACTTTCAATAGCTCTGAGTGTCTATTACTGACATATTTATGAAATAGCTTATGAATAGCTTTCACTGCCGACAAAACTTCAAAGAGAGATTGATTCCTCGTTTGAGTAGCTCGGTATTTATACCTTTTGGATATATTAACTGGATATGAAGGCATATAGAATTCTCTCGAAGATTCTCCATACATCCGTTCCTAGTAGAGATAGGACCATAATTCTCGCATATTCGAGAACCTCCATTTTGTCGCCAAATTTATCGCCAAGTCGCCAAAATAGTCGTCGAGTTTGTCGCCAAGGTTGAGAGTCATTCGCTTCATCCAATACGAATCCCTGTAAATCTCTTTTTACAACCTTAAGACTATCATGGCAGGGAAGCGACATTACAGATTCTTAAGAATATTTACTCTATAAGTTTACTATACTTGGTGTGAAAAGCAATGTTTATGAGTTAGTAAGTCTAATTCTTTTAATTAAAGTGAAGCCAAACCGACGTAAAATGTAGAGACGATATTGAGAGAAAATAACATATTGAAGAATACAGATAAAATGAAATGTGATCTTTAGACATAAGTAAGTTGTTTAATATCATTTCTGCCAGCATTTCGAGCAAAGAGATGAAAAAAAAAAATTCTTCAATTCCTACGTTCACCTAATAAATTCTTGAATGTGCATTTATGAATGAATAAAATATTTGATCCCAAATACGCACCTGTATCCGATTATGAGTTTTTGGTTTGTGGAATGTAATGGCACAAAACCGACTGCATAGTGACTTCAGAACTATTTTTCGCGACAAAAAGATTTTGTGCGATCGAATCTCTTTGCAATTTAATCAACATAACAGAGTAAGAAGTATAAGCGGCTGATCTAACTAAGTCTCATGTATCGAGACAACGGAGTGCTATAAAAAAGTGAGGATCAAGAGTTTACTTGGATAAGTTTATTAATTAACATCCCATTTTGAAGCTACCCGAGGATAATTTTAGGACACACCTCGTAATTTTGAACCGTGGTCAAATAACACGGATGACACTTGAGTAGCACTTCTTTCTAAAATTCTTTACCACCAAGGGAGGACGTTGGCCTTCTAAGAATTAAACGTGCACTAGGCGAGAACAGACGGTGAATGCTCTGCGGAATGGGGTCCCGAAACCGAAACTCTACCACGAGGCCACTGAGAACTTTTTAAGCTACAAAAGCAAAAAAGGGGGTACGGATTACATTACTACAGCTCGAGACAAGTGGAAATCAAATATTTCAGTCAATATGGTCAGTTTTTCGAGTGTGTCCCCATTTGCGAAACCTTTTCTTGGAACTCATAGAGAGTACAACTAAATTTCGGGTCCTATGACCCTCCCTGCCACTGAACCTAACAGTGGAACGCAGATAACTACTCAGTGCATTTCAGAATGCGTACGCTCTAGGTTATCCCTTCCACACGCTGCACTCTTAAGGTATCCGAACACGTTCGGAGCACTTTTTTTTTAAAATTGTGAAATAGAAACACCAAAATATGTTTTTTAGATTCGAATTTAATAAAGATTAATATTAGAGTATGATTTTTGAGTATAAATTATTATAAATTTACAAAATTCTTGAATTTCTGCTGCTTTTTAGAGGAAATTCCCAAAAACTTCAAACATGCTAGAAGTCAAACTTTTGTAATAATTCAAATAAAACTAATACTAAAATAAACTACATACTATGGACTAGTTCTTGTACTAGAATCTTAACATTCTTTGTATAAATAAAAATTTTAGAGCTAATCGAACAATCATTATAAGATTTTCAGCAAATTTTTCATGTCATTTTTCAGATAAAAGACCATAATTTAAAAAATATTGTTACAATATACATTATTCTTGTGCATTCACTAGAGACACATTTGAAGAAAGTGTTCACAAAATTTCAGAATAATCGAATGATAATATCTTGAGTTATCAAGTTTGAAGTGTGAAAATTATGCATAACATCTGGTTTTGAGAAAAATCAAATTTTAGTTTTGTCACGCGCTTAAATTAAGTATCTAAACTTTAAAAAAAATTCCTAAAAATATACTAACATCATAATAACTTGAAAAAATGCAGTTTGAAAGAATTTTTGACAGGATTCTGTCCATTAAATGACAACTTCCGGTTAATTAAACGCCCACTTCCGGTTTTCGGTTTGTTATAAAACAATTAGTATCTCATCTTCTAATGAACATACCGACAAAAGTAAATATGTTTTAGAAAGGTAAATGAATGAACTATCCAAATCATCAAAAAATTTTAAAAATGGGAATTTTGGCCGAAAATCGACTTTTCAACGTGTTCGGATACCTTAATAGATGCTTCGGAGATATCCGACAGCAGTTTAGAGCAGCCGACCATAGTTTATTCAACCGCAAATTTGAAACAGAGACCACAGTGCATTACTCCCAGGTAGCACAACATATTGTCCGATATTGTACAATATTGTTCGATATTATATAATATTATATGATATTGAACAATATTATACAATATTGCGAATTTATTGTTCAATATCGTACAATATTGTACAATGTCTTTGTGCTACTAGGGCTGTGGAAGAACCAAAGAAGACGTATTGATAGGTTAACCTCTTCAAATCCCCAATGTGATAACACCCGTTGCCAACCAGAATTGAATAGGAGAGAACAGTACAAATCCAAACTCCGCTTTTATTGTTATTTTAACGAATCGGTTTGATAAATGTAGATCTAAACACTGATTGCAAGATCAGTACTATATCAGCTCCCTTCATTGGTTCCAGGCACGTTTTAAATTTGAATGAGTATAGAAGGACAGTTCATGTCCAAACTAAAACTTTGATATCTAAAACTGGGTATTCACGAGTAGTCCAATCCATTCCATTTGGACCAAAGACCGGTTTGTTTTCCACCAATTCAAGTCGATCGATTTACGTAGATCATTCATGGAGGTTCCAAAATGCACTATCGGCTGCTTAGATACCCCCTATTCCCCCTCCCCCACACGGGAAATTTCGCTTTTTGGAGAGAGCACCCTCCCCTTCCCGCCCTGATTTCTCTAGTCCAACCGCAACTCTCATGCACATTCCCCCTCCCCAACGTTCACACACACACACGGGTCATTTATCGCCCGCTTCGAAGAATCGTATCTCATTTTTATGGCCAGACGGGATGAATGGAAAACCAACCTCGTTGGAATTCCAACCTTTTAGCTCTTCGTACGCAAATTTTCATAGGGTTTTCACATCGACGAAACGTTTTGGCACAATGTCTTCCAAAAAAAATAGATTGGACTCGTGAATGTCCTGCTTAAGATTGAGAATTTCGGACTAGTCCTTTTCTTCTTCTCATCGATTTAATTATTTTTTATTTTTATTTTTCAAAGTTGATATGCCACGTCTTATATCAAAAATTTCTCAGATTATGGGTGCGAAAAGTCCTTGAGGTTGAGTAGGAAGATGATGGCGAAGTTTACATACCAAAAGAGATAGCGTAGTTTCGCGTGTTTCACAAACACGGGCACATTATGAACAGAACAAACAAGCGAAATGAAAAAGCCTTCAATTTCAGCGCACTATTTGAAAAAGAAACAATATAATTTTCAAAACCAACTAAGATAATAAAAAGCAGGTCAACCTAATATCATTTCACCCACTGTTGAATTTAAATATAATTGTAGCTTTAACCATATTCCCATTTATGACTTTCAGAAAGGAACTTTGAAAGTCAATCCAAATTTTAATTGACGTTGCGATATTTAGCACTTTTCATCTCATGTCTGGTTATAGACAGCCAAATGAAAGCCAAGCTAGCGACAAAAGGCTATATGTCATTTCTTGGAATGCTATACATTTTACTTCTAAACGGTGTGGTGTAAAGTAACAACAGGAAATCATTGGAAACAAGCTAACAAAAATAAAAATAGTCGTTAAATTAAAGTAAAGTGTTACAAATATTTACAAAAAGTTTCATTCCGATACCTGTTAAATACTTTTACTAAAAGATGTTACACTTTTAGGAAAATAATTGCTAGTTTACACCCTAGTCCCAGAAAACAATTTTTATTCTTGAAAAGAAACAACTTTTTTCAGAAATTTCCTGCAATTGCGCCACGCTCTTCGAGCAGCCCTAGTTTTTTCCTTACTTTTCCCTTTCTCCTCCGAAACAATTAACAATCCGAGTAAAATATTCCAACAATCCCTCATTCCGAATCGACTAATTTGTTTCCATACCACTTTGGCGAAAAATAAAAGACAAAAACTCCTTTTCAGACGCAATTTCTCGCCAATATCTCTTTCCAAAATCATACCGGGACGGGCGAGCAACGGAGCATAATAATCCTCATTATTAATGTATCCGAAATTCCTTTGCTCCGACCGAAATAAATAAAAGAGCAAAACAGCGCCGTATAAACTGAGAGTGATTTGTAAAAATGGAATTCGGCACGATCAAGCGTCTCTTTCTCCCCGTGGAAGAAGGTTTATTTTCCCGCTGATCGGAAAAATAAGTGGGAGGGGAGGGGGGACTAAAGATTCCGGGACATCTTCGGAATGCGTGACATTTGAGATTGAGCGAACCGATTCATCTGAGGGGATAACCTTCAACGTTCGATCGATTGATAGATAGCTAACACGTCACCATAAAATGTCAGTTGCAGATTTCTGGGACACCCCAGAGTTCTTCAGTCATCCACTCTTTCTTTTCGAGAACTGTTCATCCAATAAAAATAAATAATCAAAAAACAGCCCTATTTATGTGGCTTTTGGAGAACTCGTGTTCATACTGTTTTCGGCCAAATAATAAACATTTTCTAAATGATTTATCTCTATTAAAATTATAAAATCAAATTATGGCTAAAGTAATATAATAAAATTAAACTCTACATGCCATAATCTTCGATGAGAAATAGTTATTTGCAGCAAGAGGTAGCTTTAGTTATATTAACGTCAAGTTTTGAAGCAAGTCTTTGAATACGAAGCTGAAGTAATGTAACAAGTTTTGATCGTAAGTAGAAGTTTTCGGGACATATCTCGTAATTTTGAACCACAATCAGATGACGAGTGCGACATCCGAGCAGGCACCCACATCTCCAAACTTCAGCGCCACACCAGCGGAAGGAATGCAAGCAAGTTTTTTTCCTAGTTTAATTATATTAAGTCTCGTTTTGAAGCAGCACGAGAGCTATTTTGAGATGGACCTCGTAACTTTGAACCGTGATCAGATGACGAGGATGTCAACAGAATACGGCGCCACACCAGCGAGGGGATACAAGCAATTGTATCCCCTCGGTGGTGTAATGAACTAGGTATTGCTAGTGTAAATGACCTAGAAATACCACTCTTTTTACATGGCGCGGTTGCATGGTCAAAATGAATTTAACTCGATTGTGCTCGAATATGTACCATTTTTTGTATCCTGTCCTTATAGTCAGTCTGTGACAACTTCAGTGGACATCGACGCAAGATTAAGCGGTGTATCTTTTCGCCCAATTAAATAGTCCTGAACATGATCCTTATATGTTTTTAAGTAATTGATATATTTTATAAGCAATTAGTCTCCAATACTAACAATCGATATTGAAACTGTATGCTTTAAACGAAAGTTGTAAAATTTCATGAATATCTTTCTGTAACTTTTAGCCAAGTGAAAACACGAGCTATGTCATTCACTGGCGATGCTGTCGCTCTTAGCTTTCTGTGTACTATCAGTTCGGGTAGTTATTGACTACAGTAATAGGAGGGAAAGTAATAAAAAAAATAGTGAGTAAAACGTATTATTAAGAAGCGAATTTAGACTTTAAGATTCGTTTTAATTGTTTTGCACTTCAAAAAAGTGGAAGGTAATAATATGTTTTCATTTTGCGTTACGCAAGACAATGTGAATAACTAATTAACAATACAGACTATATATAACTATATCTAACAATATAGAGATTAAAGTCGAATGCCAATAGACGGGAACAGCTGTTATTCGACGTAATAGACAATAAAATCCTAAATGCGACTGATTTAAAAGAACAGACTGGGCCGGTCCCGGAAATAAGGTAGAGGAGTGGCGTTGATAATCTTCCGCCTAGATTCCAAATTCATGAGATATATAGAGTTTTAAGACGCCTAAATTAATTTTGTGTTTTCTGTTTGTTTGAAGTGTTATTTCATGAGGGCCACTGTGGCTTGGTGGTAAGGTCTCTGCTTCGGATCAGGATTGTTTCAGATCCGAAACCCGATTCCACCGAAGAACCGCCGTGTATGTGAAACTGGTGCACGTTATATCTGATGGCGAGGGCCAAACGTCCTCCCGTTGGTGTGGCACGGAAGTTTGGAGGGAGGTGCCGACTCAGGTGCCGTCTTCGTCACCAGACCACGGCTCAAAACTACGAAGTCCATCCCAAAATACGTGAGTTTTTGAAGCAATAATCCTCGTATTCCTGCTTCAAATATAATAAATCTAAACTAAATTAATTAATCCAATATAATTAATCTAAACTAAAAATTAGATTTCATATTATTTCTAAGCATGGTACTAAATTGGTGACCTTGCCCAAAGCAAAGTTCTCGAGCCTGTGCTCTGCAGGCTTCTAATGGACACAATGCAGAACAATCCGTGCCTACAAAATATTATTTAATCTCGTGTTGTACGAAAAATGTCAGCTCCTAATAGTTGACAGCTTAAAAAGAAAGGCGGTTAATTGCTGTTCTCAATTTTCATTTGTCGGCAACAGAAAACGGATAATTTGTAATGAGAATAGTAATGTAATTAGTACGTGACCTGAAAGCTGAGATACGTTGGAAAATGTGAATACTGGCGATTACGTAGTCAGCATTTAGCAATGTTATTTTTATTGTATGTAAAAGGATATGGAAGCATTCATTATTTAGTGTTTACATGTCACATTCTTTGAAGTCTAACCGGAAGATATCTGTAGGCTCTCATGTGACGTGAAAATTTATTTCAATTTTCCCCTCATTTATAAAATATTTCTTAACTCAATTCATAACGAATACAGCTGGTTACGATTTCTTCTTACTTTTATTTATAGTTTTGCTAGGAATTATCGAAACTGTTCTCCTAACACCTCTCTTTTTTTTCAAAAGTAATTTAACTGCATGTATCAATTACCATCAATTCGGTTTCGAGTAATTTCATTTCTGATGCGCAAAAATAATAAGTCCTTTATCTCTCTTCTGGATGTTAAAAGTTTGAAAGCATGGTCGTACCACGATTATCGGTGTTCAATGTATTTATATCTACTTATTCTATGTATTTCATAGACCAATGTAGAAGCTGATGTCTTTGAAATTCTCTTAAGCTTGTACAAAATGCAAAACTGAGCAAAAGGTATTGTTACTTCCATCGTAAATCAAGGCCGCGGTGGCCTAGTGGTAAGGTTTCAGCTTTGGGGCGGGAGAATTCCAGGTTCGATACCCTGATCCGCCGTGTATGGGGCCTGCTCCAAGTTAAATCATACGCAGTGGCCAAACGCCCTCCCTCTGGTGTGGTGGGAAAACTTGGAGAAGGGGTGCTAAGCTCAGATGACGTCCTCGTCATCTGTCTGCGATTCAAAATTACGAGGTCCGGCCCAAAATAACCCTCGTGTTGCTTCAAAACGGGACGTAAATATAACTAAACACCACCATAAATCGAGATACATTAATGTTTCCTTTTTTATCTCTTTCAAACATGGTGGCTTATTTCCTGAACCACTCTGTATGATGCATCTTTTAAGCATTCTTGCTGAATAGCGCTTATTATTATATAATAGTAAAAACATGCAGGTTAATTTTTAGGAATTGAAGCAAATTAATAAGAAACATTTTCTAGCTTCCTAAAGCGCTAAATCAATCCTTACACTCACACGTGTATAATTATGCATTATTATCTTTCGCGCCCCAAAGGGTTAAAGCTATACTTCAATTCCATTCTGCAATGATTGGACGTGTGATCAGTGGATTAGTTCTTTGCCAAACGAACTGAGCTTAGTTTAGTTATATTTACGTCTCTTTTTGACGCAACAAGAGGGATATGTTGGGACGGAACTCTAAATTTTGAACTGTGGTCAGATAACGACGATACCACAGCTGGCAGCCACCCTTCTCCAAACTTCCGCACCACACCAGCGGGAGAGCATTTGACCCCCACGGATTTAACGTGCACCAAGTCCGCTTTCACGGCGGTAATCCGGTGGAATCGGGTTTCGACGCAGAGGCCAAGACCTTACCACCAGTGCCCCACGCGAACGAATTGATCTAGGATCCTAGAAGCACAAAGATGTTGCACAATTTGTTTACGACATTTTTTTAATGTTCGCAATATTGAAGAATATTCTGTACTACTTGCTGATAGCGGTAAGTGTAATGTGATACTATATATCTGCAAGACAAACAGAGAGAATATGTTATCCATTTGTGACTCCATGTGCTTCAGTCACAAGAGACTTCTCTTGCCTGAATCTCTTCACTAATGCCTTGCATGAGCTACATATTGCGCCTTGTGGATCGCAACAGAAGAGCTTCAGAATTTCAGGCTATACTGAACAAATTATTTGTGAGATTTGTAACGTTGAAACTTATCGAATCTACAAGAGATTTCAGAAAATCAAAGAAATAGAAATAATAATAAACTTAAAGAGTTAAATAGTTTTTCCGTTCTATACAAATTTTAAACTGTTGTTTCCCGTCTCTAAAAAAAAAGAGAAAAAGAATTTAAAATAAGTATTGTTCAATCTGGAGTAGGATGTATCACATTTTTCCTGCACGGCTTAGGCCATGGCGGGGGTAATCTTTGTCTATACAAATTTTATAAAATTCAACATACATTTCCCCGGATCTTCCATAACTTAATAACTTTGTTAAATATTTTAAAAGTTTCAAATGATGGATAAGCAGTATATAACTTAGGTATCCATTCCACAATTAAATCCATATGCATCGTTGAAGTTATTTTTCTCTGTATTTCGACGTTTGAAAGTTTTTCAAAGATCGTACTGTGCTATATTGATTAAGCTTGAAGCCGAAATGTTCAATAAAACTTTGAGAATCTAACTTTCCTCATAAATCAATCGAAAATGCCAAGGTTCTTCTCATAAAAATGAATTAAATTGAGCCAAACGATTTTATTGCACGAATGAAGCAGAAAAATACTAAAAGTTAAGGAGAAAATAGCTGGTAACTTTCTCGAAAATTTTTTTTAATCCTTCCAAACACTGGGAAATATCCGAATTGTTAGACAGCGCCACAGCTAGTTGTTTCCGTAACTAGATAAAGCTGGAAACGAATACATGGAACTTTTTCCGTGGCGTATTATGGTTTGGAATATGGGCCAGAACTCCGATTTTAATTGTAAATAATCCATTTAAAAAGGTGGGATGTTAACAGGTCGTGATATACGGGGTGTGCGCTCTGATTGTCACCCAATAGTCAATTTCAGAACCGCTAGAGACACGGAAAATTGCTTTAAATGACGTAAATAATTGCATTTTTTGTTGTTTGAGTCAATAAATTTAGAACTGAAAAACTGCGAAGTCTACATTTTTATACAGGGCCGGCCCCCCGGGGTGGGGTGGGGATATTTAGTAAAATATTCTTGTCATACTAATATTTTAAATAAAGAAAGTTCCAGTCCTCTGCGTCTAAAACCGACCGAGTTATAAAGCTTTGAATATTACTATTTTAGACGATTTAAACTATTTCAATAGTCTCCTCGAGGAACATCCGCCAATCAACGGGCGGCGATTGCTCGAGGCGACCGTTTATTGGCTTAAAATAATGAAAATCAAAGCTTCATATCTCGTCAGTTTTAGTTGCAGAAGAGTGGTACTGTTTTGTTTAAAATGTTAGTGCGGCAAGATTTGACTGAATATGACAAATAGGACTGGATGGCTGTTTAAATCTATTTTTTGTTGCTATTACCTTGGTGACAAAATGAAGATTCTCGAATATGCTTGAATTTTGTCCTATCTCTACTAGGGACGGAGTTATGGAGTATCTTCGAGGTTTCCATATCACGTCACATCTTTCGGAAAAGGTATAAAAACCCGGAGGTGCTGAGACGAGTTAACATCTTTGGAATGTGTTTGAAAATTGTATCTTTGGAGTTTTATACGCAGTGCGAGCTGGTAAGCTAGTAGACGCCCAGCGATACTTTCATTACCGCTCGGCGTCTGTCAGCTCTGTTACTGTTGTTATTAGTGATTTGCTGTCTGTTTGTGTTGCTAAGTTGTACAAGAGCTGTTCTGTTCCTGTCATCTGTGAGTCGTGTTTTCCGGATTATTCGCGAATAAAGCGTCGTACTCTATTATCCTGCTTGTTGGACTGCTTTCACTGCACACTCACCGGACGATTTTCGTAACAATATAGAAAAGAAAAGTGAAATTTCATATTTAGCGATAATGGACAAATTTTTAAAAATTAAGAAATTTACTTCCAGTTTAAGCAGAAAATTTTAAATCACTTCAGCTAATGCTGGATAAAAAGGAATGTCATATTCCTTTCTTTCCCTATGTTCTTCAGAGTTTCGTGAATGTTTGTGATAATATTTTATGGCGTATGCCTTAATGAATCAAACACAGAATGAAATGAAAACTGTTTTTACAAATACACTTTCATTTGTGAACTAAAAAAGTAGAATATTTTTATTTTAATTATTTTCCTCTTTTTAGTCTTTAATTTATAATTCATCATTATAAATAATACAGGCCCTTGAAATAATTTTGTTCTCAAATTCACTACCAGGTGGCGCCACTCGTATGTTATCAAAATGTACTTAAATTAATCGATTGAATCATAATTAAATTCTGAAAATATTAAAATAGTGTATTGCCATCTAGAACACACAAGTGTACAAAATTTGAAAACTCTATCACATCAGGAAGTGAGTGAAAACTCGATTACGAAATTTTATCCTTATAAATATGAAACATGTCAAGTTAAATAAAAATGCGTAAAAAAAAGAGAATAATCGAATTATGAGGCGGAATTCTAAGATTCTTTTTTTCATAAGGAAAGGAATAGTATTTATAACACTGACAAAAGATAATCACGAAGCATATGTTTTAAAGGTTTAGTTTAGGTTTAGTTGAAAGTTATGTTTGAGATGTATTCTTACTATAAAGCCGTTTTGTCTCTAATTGAGGATAAAAAATTTGAGAAGTATGTTTTAAAGAGATGAGCAGACGATAATTCAAAAACAAACGTAAAATATTTTAATATTAACCTTCATAGAAGAATTTTATTAATGATATATTAATATAAGACTTTAAATTTTAATACCAAAATAAATTTAAGGTTAAAGCATTTTAAATGAAAAGATTTTCGTCTGAAAATTTGACCCTTCTTAACTGGATTTAGGAAAGAATAATTCAGACAGCTATTTTACTAATTGAACAGTTCGTCATGTAACTTTTTATAAACGCGGATGTAATCATTTGGTACATAATATATTCTTTCGCTACTTCAAAGACTTCGTCTACGTTTCTCTTCGACAACTCGCTCGAGTAAATACTGATGTCTGCTCGTCGAAGACACTTAGGCACCAAGATGTTTCTAAATGTTTGTCTGCTACCCAAGATTTACCGTAACTCAGAGAGTCCCGACATTTCCATGTGTAAGGAATATATGGTTTCAGCTCTTCGATTTTTTTTTTTTTGTCTTCTTACTTCATTCTTCAGGAAATTGGTACTTGTGAAGAGCAAAAATTAAAATAATAAAATTGTATGAATAGTCAAAAGGATGGCTGTTTGGGGAGGAGACATGGGATTAACACTTATGTGTCCTATTATGTGAGTAAATCGTGACCTTCGAGATAATCGTAGGTCACGGTAGAGTCCCCGGCTAAATTATTAGACGCACCACATTTTTAAAATATATTTTATTGAATGAAGCGCCTTTTTAATTTTTTTTTGTTTGTGAAATGGTACCTAAGCACGTTATTACGAAATCATCGCTATAAATAATAAGTTTTAATATTAAAGTAATATTTATTATTGTTTTTATGAACTCATACAAACGAAGTAATAATAAGTAATTTTCTTTATTTTTTTAAATTTACTCGGGTTGGCTTTCGCCACAATTAGGGTTTTGCTTCTTCTTGCCATGTTGTTGCTACATAATTGCGCAATATCTTTTATCTATGGATATTGATTCCAAATGTAAATATCCTTTAGCAACGGATTCGGAAACCCTCCGCGCTTTTGCGCATTCGCCGGGTGGAGTTACTTTCATCAAAATGGGGAAGGGGGGAGTGAAGAATGGAAGGGTGATGCTTACATTTTACTGTGCGTGATCTGACAAAGAACTCCGGAAATGCACTCATATGACACATTGCCTGACACCCCTTTCCGTTGTAAAATCGTCCAAAAGTGGTAGTCTCGGAATCCGTTGCTGAACAGTAGTTCTTTAAATATGTTCATACATGTTCTCATGCGTCTCCCCCGGGGCTGCACGTGGATGAGAAGCTGCTGTATAAGTAAGCAGGTTCTCGCATCTCCTGGGGGTACAGAAATGGTGTGGGACTGAGTTACCTCCACTCCGATGACGGAGCGTACCTCCATCGGGAGGTGTTGGGCCATGGCCAGTGATGGCTATGCTTTAGTTCTTGACTGCTGACATGACGTCGGTTATCCAATGACTCAGGATGCCTAGGCAGGACGAAGGGTGACCCCTTTGTGATTTTCTCATGCTTACATACATGTCATGTGACCGGTGGGCGTTGCCAAAACATCCTGTAATGTTTTCCCACCATAGAGTATTGGTGCAGCAATGTAAATAGGCTAATCTAAATAAAAATATTTGCGTCATATTATGCTCACTATCTTTAAATAATGGTATATCCCAAAAAAAAACCTGGGTGCGTCTAACAATTTCGCCAGAGATTGTACATTTCCTCACAAATTTCATGCAAGTTTAATTGCAAAATATATGTTTATTTTAAAAAATATGTTTTTTTTTTATTATTGCTTAGTTTTTTATTATTGCTTAGTTTTTTTATTATTGTTTAGTTTTGTTATTGCTTATTTTTAAGTTTCAAATCAAAAACAAACAAAATTAAGCGATTAATAGACAATTAAGTTCTGAAAATGTGAAAATATAGTATTATCATCGGAAACATATAATTGTACAGAATTTCAAAACTCGTCACATCAGCCAGTACCTTGAGATAACATTAATCTTTAATTGGAATTATTCGCAAACATAGCATATAAATAGCGATTTAAGGTGAAAAAAAACGCGATTTTATACAGAAAAGGTGAAAAATCGCCGAGGTTTAGAGCATCAAACCCTTCTTTTAAAAAAAAAAATTTTTTTTTTTAAAAACCAAAAAAAAAAAAAAAAAAAAAAAAAAAAACAGAAAATAACTATTAGAATATTTAAATGTATTCATATCTAGGTGAAAAAGCCTGTAAAACCAACAAACTAATAATGTAAAATAGGGTAAAAGTTTATCGGAAAGCAATTACATTTATTAAAGGAGAAAGGATTAAAAAAAAATAAATCTTTCGAAATTTCTCCGTTGTAACGCCAACGATAAATTTTCATACCTTCTTTCGTCAGTTTTTAAAAAACTGACGTTAAGCTAAATTTTTTTTTAAACTAATTTCAGCAATCTATTAAAAAGTAATCTAATTTAGCAAATTGCATTAAGAAAATGTTTCCACCGTTTTCCACTTATAATGTAATTTTTTAAACAATGAATTTATTTCATTTTCTTAAAATAATTTCATCATTGATGATTTAAATAATTGTTTTTATCAAATCACTCGGAATGTTGCATGTTTAAATGCTTAAAAATCAAATTAAAAATTTTACCGCAGCAAACATTTATTTTTAGCAAGTATTATTAAAAATCTTGGAATCTTTTTTCGTTTATCGGTAACCATTAAAATAAATAAACCTAACAAAAGAATATATTTGCTTAAAAAGCTAAAAGAATGTCAGCTAAAATCATAGATGTGAGTATGGACGGGCATTGTAGTTCTCAGAAACACGGATGGATATGCTTCATGAAACCAAAGTATATAATGATAAGATCTTGTTGGAATTTGTGTGTTAAAGTGCAGCCTCATACATAGACCAATTACAAAGCGAGTGCAAAAAGGTGGGCGTAGCGAGGGTGAGTGGCGTCTGGGTCATGATGTGATTTTTTTCGCCCCCTCTTCATCATCAGTGGCTTAGTTTCTGTAAATGGCACCCGGGACATGATATTTTTCCCTCCTCATCGTATTTTACTTTAGAAAAGGACAGAAAAGTAACGTTTTGTCACCGTGGCCAGGGGCGTAGCGAGGATAAGTGGCACTCGGAGAATAATATGATTTATTTTTTACCCCAGTCATCATCAGAGGCTTAGCAAGAATAAATGACACCCAGGACATGGTATTATTTTTACGCTCCTTCATCATATTTTGCTTTAAAAATGGCATAAACGCAGTAATGTTTTGACTCTATAGCGCCGTCTAAAATTGGCGCCGGGAGCATCTATACCCCCCTCCTTTCTTCCTTGGTCGCCACGTCAATGGTGCAAAAACTTCTAAAAAGTAAAGAATTACAAAACGCAACGATATTCTACAGCTTTAGAGCACAAATAACTTATCTTTTATTACAGAAAATAACTTATCTTTAAAAAGTATTAGCTAATAAGAATTCATTATTGTTCAATTCTTGGTTAATATTTAAAAAAAACAGCCAAAGTTATGTGTAAAAATTATGCATTTAACTTTTTCAAGTATGGCACAACTGTCTAAAAACAAATTTAGAAGCACAAGGTATTGTTTACTTCTTTGGTAAAGGCAGAATAAAAAAATTATACCAAGTAAATGGCGTAAATAGAATGATGGTTCAGGAAATATCTCGCCTAACAAATGGTGTAAATAGAATAGTGGAGTAAAAACCTACCATAAGAGTTAAATAAAAAACGGTTAAAAATATCAATGAAAATACAGCCAAGTAGTGGTTTTGAAACAAAATAAACAGCCATAATATATTAGGGTGTATCAAAAGTATTTTCGTTTTTTAAATGCTTGCATAGCAACTCTTGCATCTAACACTTGTTCACCACTATTATTAAACTCAAAACTCTATATAAAAGGTTACATCGTCGTCGTTCGAGCAAAAATCGTTAAGCCCAAAGCTATATTTTTGAGGTATAGTCGATTTAAACATAATTAAATTTGAATCATTAAGAAAAATAGTAAAAATTATTTTGCAGCTTTCTAGCTCCTACGGTGGGTTCATTAATATTTAGATGACTGGTTTATAACAAGAAATAATTAATTGGAAATTATAATCAGTAACCCGCCAAACAGTTTTTTGTGGACTTAGTGACTTTTGCTTGAACACCGCCGATATGTCCTTCGATACTTGTCCAGGTTTCTGTCATTTTAAAATCGAATGATAGGTGATATACGTAGAGAAATTTTATTCATCTTGATGCATTATTCCAAATTAGACCTTAACTCTTACCCTTTTACTCTTGAAATCGACTCAGAAGTGATTGAACAACAGCTTTAATCTTGAGGAATTTAAATGAAACGTAGAGGTGAATCCAGGCACTAGCCACCGAAAATTTCCACAAAAGTTTAGAAACTCCAAGAACACTATAGGTCAAGCATTATACCTGCTGTAAAAAACATACAAGGAGTCTGGAGAAGTGAACAGACCCTACAATAAGCAAATCGCGAATGGCGTCTGCCAAAACTTTGTGGAAAACCCACATTATATTCGGTGTTTCCGAAAAATTGTGACATTTGAGTAGAAGCGAGTATACTGTTCGTTTCAGAAACCCGCGCCAGCACTTTTAGATAATTTTATTCTGCAGAGGGGTGAAACACAGTACGCCAAAGTTCTTGGTTAGGCGCATTTTACTTTTAGCTATTCCTTTTCGATGTTGACATTTATTTTCTTTTTTAATCGTATACCATTTTACTTTAATTCGAAACTTGCCTACTGCTTCTATATACTGCTTAGTAAAAAATAAACATTTCCTCCTCCAACTTTCATTTCAACCCGTATTTTGGTGAACCCAAAGCCGACTGCGCATGCGCAAAAGCGCGGAGGGTTTCCTTATCTGAAACCATCAGTACCTACGAAACTCAGACACCGTAAAACTTCGATTAACCGTCATTCTTTTAATCATCAGTTTCTGTCATCCGTGGTGGCCGCGGTAGACTAGTTGTAAGTTCTCGGCTTCGAGTCCGGAGGGTTCCAGGTTCGAAACCCTATTCCACTTTAGATCCACCGCACATGTGGCTTGTTGCACGTTAAATCATACATGAGGGCCAAACGCCCTCCCGCTTGTGTGGGACTGCAACCCTCAGTCTGGAGAGGGGGTGCCAGATCAGGTGTCGTCCTCGTCATCTGACCGTGGTTCAGAAATGAGAGGTTCGTCCCAAAATATCCCTCGCGTTGCTTCAAAATGGGACGTTAATTAAACTAACCGTTATACGTCATCGTCTAAAAAATATAAACAAACAGACATCTTTAAAATTGTATATTGATTGCTTTTGCACCCTACTGTATAAAGCTGGAAGAGATTGTACTGTATGATGGCGGAAGTGACTAGTCGTCGGTGGGGCAGAGGAGTTGACCTTGAAGAATGAGTGGAACAGATTGTTAGGATTGAGAAATTATGCAACTGTGCAACAATGCAGGACTAAACAGTGAAAACATTACTCCAGAAGAAGTAACAGATTCGTTGGAATGTGACAAAACGGATGGAGGCTTTGAAATTTTGAACAATGACGAAATTGTTTCTAGTGCGGTTAATCGTTGAAGAAGAAAAAAAACATCAGAAACGTACCACTAGCCATTCAGAAACAATGTTATCAAAGTGCGTCGACTGGTTGGAAATGCAAGAACGCGGCAAGTGCAGCACAGATCCTACTTTTGCGTAAAATAAGGAATATCGTCGCGCAGGAAGCCTCAAAGAGGACATGACAGATTATTTTAAACTAACATATAGTTATAGTATTACAATATCGGGTTTATATTGGAGCTGGAACGTTGTTGAGGCACTGTTTTTCTACGAAAAACAGATAAGAAAAAATTGTTAAAACGTTCTTAAAAATAGTGCGATTTTTATCACCCAGGTTAGAGCGTTCCGGCATTGCTTAATTTGCTACTACACCACTGTACAATACATTCTCTACTTTACTACTCTTATATTGAAGTTCATATTAATCATTTTGTAAAATTAAATACAATATGTATGCGTTATTCACTTTTAAAGGATTTTATTTTCATTTTTGTACTAAGCAAGGAGTGAAATCACACTACTGTACATATGTATTAAGAGATTTCTGTTATCCGTCAATTCGATTAACCGTCATAGCCCAGGTTCGGATGGTGATGGTTAATCGAGGTTTTACTGTAATAGGAAATGATGGTTGGATATCGATTTTATAGCCGAGGCACTTTCAAAACAAGGACAGTTTGAAAAACTGTTTATGATCAATTCTTAGCGGAATTTTGAGCAGGCTATTCACTTAGGAATTCTACCAGATGGTCAATCTGATTCCCCGCACTCTAGTGTGAGCACTGGACAGGATGGTCAATTGAGGGAGAGCTCTCCTACAGCAGGACAATGATAGACCTCACACATCTCGAATGACCAAACTAAATAAATTATAGGATTTTGAAGGAATTGAACTTTTACTATATCCACTATATAGTCCGGAACTTTCTCCGTTCGACTACATGTTTCGATCGGAGGCATCTTTTTTTTTTCGTGGTAGGCGCCCTTCGAACTTTCTCGATTTGGAGAAAGGATGTCAACATTTTTTTGAGTCTAGAGTAACAGAATGATATAGACAAAGAATCGTTCAGAGGGCAAAGATATGACAAAAAAACGTCGCTTATGATGACTCTATACAGTGGAACCTCGCTTAACGAGCATAATGCGTTCCGGAAGATTACTCGTAAGTTCGAAACGCTCGTTAAGCGAAACAATTTTTCCCATATAAATTAATGTAAAATACGATAATACGTTCCATGTCGAAAGAAATACTCAAAAGATTTTATGTATAGCGTTTATTCAAAAAAAATTATATATATAAGATTGTTAAGGAGAGTGAATCATCTTCATCTTTTCTTTTATAGTAGAATCAACCAACATGGAATGCGGATACGATTTGCAGAAAACAGAACAAAACAAAATCGAAATGATAAGTTTATTATTTATGATACGTACTATAATTAGCAGGATTCAGTTTAATGCTTCATTTAAAAATTTTCTAATTTTTTAAGAGTTTCCCATGCTTTCCCATGCTTTCAGCGTTTATCTTATTGTACAGAAGATTGTTGCTTAGCTGTTACCTCCTCCTTCTCTGACAAACTCCCCGCCACAGCTTCTTATACTGTGAAACACAATGCAATTCCATAAGCTCTTCGATGGTCAGCTCTTGGCGACATCATTGCTATCCACCTCCAGTCCCCTGATCTTGGCCAAAGACGCAATCTCGTTGACTATAGGCTCCACAGGTTACTGTCTCAGACTCCTCAATGTCGCATTCGACAACACTCTCCGATCAAAGCTTCTTCCAGCAGAAGTGAAGGCTCTCTTGGTAATCTCCTTCCCATGCATTTTCGATCATTTTGAGGCAGGAAACGATGTGGAAGTGATATTTCTAATATTCTCTAAGAGTAAAGTTGGTCCCTAGACACCACGTTTGATAAGAAACCATCACTAGACACCATGTTTGATAAGAATTAAGAGCATAAAAGCTCCATGGATATGGCAGTAGCAAGTGCAAAATCCGGTACCTCCACTCTTCTCGGCACTCGTTATGCGAAACATCGCTCGTTAAGCGAGTCATTTTTAAAAAATTTATTTTGCTCGTTATGCGCGCGAATTACTCGTTATGTGAGGAGGTTCCAGTGTTCTTTGTTTTCTAAAATTTGTTGTTTTGTACTTATAGTGGCATAAAATTGGTTGCAAAACCGAAAATACTTTTGAAACAGTTGAATAGAAACGCACTCAAAAATTACTTATTTCCACAGGCTTCTTAGCTTGGCAAAAAAAGTATACAAGAAGTACCATAAATATTTATCTGTAATTAAGAAGTCTGTCAGGTTCGAAGAATACAATGGAAAGTTCATGCATTATTCCATAAATGCACCAGTGGTGAAATATCGCATATGCATACTTTTATATTGAATTAACATAAAATTATAGTTATATTTATAAATAAATTTTGTTTCCCAAATTTGGATTAGATCGTTAAATAATTCATAATATAAAAGTATGAACGACAGCTGGTTTGTTTTAATTTGACCCTGTAAAAAACTTAGAAGTTTAAAACATACAGAAATGGGAAAACAGTCAACTTAGTTCAAATTTCTAGGAAAAAAAGTTGCTTCAATTGATCGCGCAGGACCTCAGCTGATTTTGGAAGCCTGCCAGCTTCTTTTCTATGGAGTAAAGAACTATTATTTATAACAATGACAAATGGAAAAGTACCATAGCATCTAAATGAAAAACCTAAAGAGTTCAAAGATGACAAATGCCTTCCTTTCCACAAATAATACATGAAAATGAGTTAAGCAAACGCATTACAAAAAGTTACTTAAAGAAGCATTGAAATTATGCATTTCTTTCAAACTTAAGATAATCACAAATCATTTCCAGTGTTCAATAAGCGTTACAAACTTTCATTTGTAGGTCGAATATCGTCTCTATGTTAATGAAGGAATGAAAAGTAAGGTTTCTACAAAAGAGCAGATTTATCAATGGAAATAGTTTGCAGTTGCTAAGATCTCAATATTTGTTCCATTGTTTGTAGAAATATTATGCAAATGTAGCGGAAAACTTCATTGTCTGTAAGAATTCTGGACAATTGATATAATGTTATGTTTAGAGGATGGTAAGTTACAAAATCGAACGCAATCATATCTCAAGTCTTTGAGTCACGTAATTTTAAAAAAGAAAAGTCTATACAGATTTTATGATAGTGTCTTTCGTAGAATACTTTTTGTTGCAACAAAAAGTAAATACAAATATACAAATGAAACTTAAAATTGAGATGAGCATTTTTAAAATTAAAAACAAAACAAGCGAAATCGTCCTTCCTTCGACTTTCTAGTAAACTTACATAATACTTCCTAGTATCGTGAAGCTTAGTATTGTTACAAAAATCATGTGGTGAGTGTACAGCGAAAACAGTCCACCCAGCAGGATGCTGGAGAATGACACTTTATCCACGAATATTCCGGAAAACACGAAGCACAGGAAACAAGAAAAACACCACTTGTACAAATTAGCACCACAAGCAGACAGCAAATCACTAACAGTAACAGCACTTTCAATGCCCCTCGACGTCTATCGGCTTACCAGCTCGCGATGTGAACAAAATTCCAAAGAGATTCAAAGACGTTCACTCATCTCAGCACCTGAGGGTTTTTATACTTTTTCCGACAGGATGTGAAGTCATATAGAATAATCTAGTACATTCTCTATATCTCTGTTCTTAATAGAGATAGGACGAAAATTCTAGCATTTTCGAGTACCTTCATTTTGTCACCAAATTTGTTGCCAAAATGGTCACCAAGGTTGGGGCATTGGCTTGACCAACTCCCGATAGCTAGTAACAACCTTTGTTAAATTTCTCTTTCGAACCATAAGACTAACATTGTGAGGAAGCAATATTACATGTTCGTAACAGTATAGAATTGCTTAGTACAACGGTGTCCAAAAATAATGCACAATTTTGAAGATGCTACAAAATTGGAATTAATATGGATACTATGGTTCGCCATCAGTTGCTGAGAATCGTGGGACATACTATCGTCTGAGCTCACATTTTGCTGCGAAGATTCGGTCAAACGGAGGGAAATTAGGAGAGCCCACAGAGAGGGATGAAGGCGAAAATGGAGTTTGACCCATCCTGTTTCACAGAAAGCTGATAATGAGATGCAACTTTTGTCAACGGTTATGTTTGTTGTGCTTAGTACTTACACGCATTTTTATAAAAACAGCACGTAATTTCGAGAAGATATAGAGGTTTTCTTAAAAAATCCCAAATTTTTCCACGTGTTTTTGCTTATAACATGCAGAGTTTTCCACCAAATTGTACGAAACTTACAGAATACTTGATAATATATAAAAGAAACATTGTATTAAAATTTGAATATTACAGGAAATATGAGCATTTGTAGTAAATAATTTTTTACTGCGCATGTGCAAAACGTAACGTAATTTTTTTTCATAACTTCAGAGCCAGATATATAGGGCAACTTATATAAAAATTGCAGCTCAATACAAATTAGTATTCAGAAAGATATCGGCATTGCAACTTGGTGAATTTCAGTTTGCACAAACTGATATTTTTTTAACTTGAATCCTTCGAACAGTAATATTCAATTTTATGAAAGTTGAATATCCTGAATACTCAAGTATACTTATAAGTTAAATACATAATTTAAATTGCAGTTCGACGATTGCTATTCGAAGATTCAAGTTTAAAAAATATCAATTTGTGCAAAACCCTCATCATTTAGCTTCTCTTAGAGTGTACCGAAATTCACCAAGCTGCAATGTCGTTATCTTTCTGAATACTAATAGTATTGAACTGGAATTTTTATACAAGTTGCTCGATATATCTGTCTCTGATGTTATGAAAAAAAATTGGTCTATGTTTCTCACAAGTGCAGTAAAAAATTATTTTTTACAAATGCTCATATTTCCTGTAATATTCAAATTTTAATACAATATTCTTTTACATATTGTCAAGTATTCTGTATGTTTTGTAGGATTTGGTGGAAAACTCTGCATGTTATAAGCAAAAAACAGGCGGAAAAATTTGGTATTTTTAAAGAAAACTTTTATATCTTCCCGAATATTTGTACTGCATTTACGAAAATGCATGTAAATATTGATACAAACATGGAAAGTCGCTTCCCAGCAATGTGAGTCTTATGGTTGGGAAGAGAGTTTTACAAGGTTAAGCATGGAGTGACCTCAGCAACTGTTCCGGGACCCCTGACCTTGGCGACAAATAGACGATTCCAGAAAATGCAACCCTTTTCTCAATATTTCTATTAGGAAAGGGAATACACTAGAAAACTCCATGTGACGTCACGGCATGGCGGAGAGAGTATTTAAGAACGGCGCCTGGATCGGAGGAGTTAGTGTTGATCCATTGGGAACGACTTGAGAGTTTCTTCCGCAGTGCGGGCTAGGAGCTGGTGAGTTGAGCGCAATTGAAAGTGCAGTTATTGTCGTTACTAGTTATTTGCTGACTGTTTGTGTTGTTAGATAACAAAGTGCTGAACTGTTATTGCCTGCGAATTGTCGTCTGTTTACATTGGTATTCTGTACAAGAACTATTGTTTCCTGTACCTGTGCTACGTGTTTTCCTGCATATTGGTAAATAAACCTTCATTCTCCATTATCCTGCGTGTTGGACTGTTTACACCATACACCCACAGATAGACTTTTTCAACAATATTATGCACATCAAACATAACCATGGATGAGAGTTGCATCTAGTTATCACTTTCTGTGAAACAGAATGGGTCAAACTCCATTTTCGCCTTCATCCCTTTCTGTCGGCCCCCCTAATTGCTCTTGTGACGAATCTTCACAGTAAAATGTGAGTTCCGACGATAGTATGTCCCACGATTCTCAGAAACTGATTGCGAACCATTGTATCCATACTAACTCCGATTTCGTAGCATCTTCAAAATTGTGCATTATTTTTGGACACCAGTAGTATAGCGAAGGGAATTGGGTATGCATTTTGGACCTCTTCCCACTGACCGATTAGATCCAAAATGAGACAGAGTTATAAATGTTGATGCAAATATCGTGTGTTGAAATTCATCCATATTGTAACTTGTTGAAATTTTGTTTTATCAGGAACAAACAGACAGTCTGCTCATTGGCGGATTTGGCCCAAAATTTGATATACATTTAGAATTCTGGTGATGGAAAACAAAATTCCTAATTTCACACATCTAGCAAGTTGGGATTTTGAGTTATCGTGTTCATATGGACACGGACGTGGACAGATAGACACACTTGCTGTTGACAGATTTCATCCAAAATTTGATATTGATCTACAATTTTGGTGTGCAGACTATATACGAAATTTTATTCCTCTAGCTCGTTTCATTTTTTAGTTACAGTATTCCCATGCAGACAGATATAATTCCAAAATTGGGTTTTTTTGGACTCGGGGGAGTTCTAAAACGTGGAAATTCATCAAAATCAATTTATTTGACAGTTACAATAATTCTCTTTGTGTACTTCGTATACGAAAAAATAAAAATTCTATAAATTAGACCGTGTTCTGACTGAATAAATAAATCTAAGGAACCATGAAAATTCAGAATGTATCAAAAATTAAGATATTTTCCTCATAAGTCGAGCTAAAACGCTCATTTTGAAATAAGATTATAAATTATAAATTTTCCTGTTATAGCCTTTAAAACGTGTAAGCGTGCTCTCTTAAGGAGGCGTGTAAACATTACAGAAAAGCAAATAAAAGCTTATCATTGACACTAAAATAAGAAAAGCTATACTGTGTTAATCCTTTCGACCCGACTTTTGCATGATTAAAATTGAACTATGAAAAGTATTTTAACTTAATGTTGACATACTAAAAGAAGTATGCTATGAGTTTTTCACTTTTCCCATTTCCTGGAAATCTTCTGGGACAATGTCCCAATCGTATAGTCGACTGGGACTATTCCAGTAAAACATCTGTAAAACTCTCTTTCCTGCCATAAGATTAGTATGTCAGGGGAAACAACTTTATAGCTTCGTAACAAAAATCTTGTGGTAATTTGATCACCGATGGGGTATATTGTCCCACTGTTAAATACGATTGGGGCAATATATCCCACAAAAAGAATTTATTAAATCTGATATTTAAAAGGCTAAATTATTGCTCAATAATAACTATTTTACTCTAAGTATGGTATAAATACAGTTGTACTTACTGTAAAATTAAAAAAAAATAGACCAATTGAAACTTGAGTCATATGCGTACTCAAAAACGTAAGTCCGCCATTTGCAATCTGAGAGTGTTTCCAAGTTTCTTTAATCATAATTTTATTCCCTAATTCCTTAAGAACACTGAAAACATAAAACCATGTAAAAGTGGGATTTATTTACCAATAGGGAATGAAATCTAATCTCCGGGACGTATATGTACATTAGAGCGAAAATGGTTAGTACAAAATATTGCCCTTAAAAATATGTAAATGCTTATAAATAACCCAAAATAATTAATATTTCCAAATTTATTACAAATACATTTAAACTGAACAAAATTCATTGGATGGAAGGTGCAATGAAGTCAGTTCATACTCATTTGATACAAATGATGATTTTTATGTTAAAATTTGTCATTTGCTTCTTATATTACGTCACAGTACATCGTATGAAGGCTAGATGACAGGGGCTTTTACTTTTGACTTGCAATTGTGACTTCACGTGAATTAACTCGATTAAAATTATGGTTATGGCTTTTTGTCAAGTATTTAGAAAGGGATCCGGATTTATCCCAAATAACAAGTAAATGGGACCGGATTTTAATTATAAATAAATAGTTTATGTTAAAAAAATTAACTAGATTTAATTTGTAAAAAGTCTGTTAAAATGCTTAATTGTAATTAAAAGTAAAGTAGAAAGAATTCTTCCTTCTAGCTTTTGTTAAAATATAAAGTGGTCTGATCCCAGATTAGCCAGGAAAGTCTAGACTTTCGACTCCTCGCCATTTCTAATAAAGAAGTCTTAAAGTGGAAAACTACTCACTGTTTTAGTAAAATGTCCTAGATGGTCCCATTTTATATTCGTTAGTAAATACAGTAAAGCACCGTTTATGCGGTTTTCATTTATACTTCCGTTTCCTCATAGTCCCGATTCATTCGTATTCATCATAATGATAAAGTACTTCGTTCATACGACGCAAAGCTTCAAGAAGAACAAAAGTAGAGTAGAAATTGTCTGGTGCTACTTTAAGCGATGATGAAATTATTCCATCTTTCTTTAAAGATGCAATGGACTCCATTGAAAAGCTTCGAACTTATCTCTTTTTTCAAAAGAATAGTAAAAAAGCCTTCAATGAACTTAATTCGATTCATAATGATGTACTTAATACTCACAGACAATTAGCACGTCAGAGATGGTTAAAGATTTTCTTAATTAAACGCCTACCTGCATGCACATAAATCATATAAGTTATGCATAATTAGTACCAATGAAGGTATGATTTTTCTCACTTTTATGATAAATGTTTCGTTTCAAAATTTACTTATTATTTCTGCACTATGTAGAAATATACTAGCACTATCTTTAAAAACTTTGAAATTAATACTTTTAAATGAATTTGCGTTAGTAGAGTTAAATTTGTAATAATCAGAGTTGTTTAGTAACATTTCGATTATACGTCTTTTCATTTATACGTCGTTTTACGCCAGTCCCTTGAAAGACGTATAAACGGTGCTTTACTGTAATTCAAATTGAAAAAAGATTAATAAGATTAATTCTATAAAAAGCTAGCTTCTGAAAAATTCTCCTTCCCAGCTTTTATTGTAGGTACATAGAATAGTGTCTCCTTAATATGACCAATGTAGATGTCTGAAGGAAAAATTGTAAAAGTGATAAGAAGATATTTTATTTGTACTTCTTTAACTCTTCCTGATTTTCTTTATTTGTTACAATTAATTATTTCATTGTTTCCATTTTTTAAAATTATTTTTTGGATTTTGTCTACGATCTCTCAACTTCCTCTAACCAGCGTTCGGGCAAAAGTCCAGAAAATGTGGTAATTTTTTTAAAAAACTTATATGGAAAGTTAGGTCACAAATACTTTTTGAGAAGCGCTGCAATTAAGTACAGGGTGGTCATAAATTAAAGGACCCATTTAAAAAATTAATTAAAAAAAATTAATGTTGCAAGTACGGTTCTTTTTTAAAGAGAGAACAAATGAAAAAGTTTTTTTCTGATAGATGGCGCACCATTTTGGCGTTCTAAATTTGCTACTGCGGGAGATTTCCATACGCAATGGCTACCAATCAGCAGAAGCTGATGCATGTTTTCTGGTTTCCTTTTTTAGTTTTTCTTGAATATATGGAAAATTATTCAATTTTCGAATTACAATTGATTTAATAAATTAAAGAGCGTACATTTCCCTGCAAATACATGATTTTATTTTTTTTCTAACTTTCATAGTTTCGCAGATAATGGCTCTCAAAAATGGGAGATGTCCAATATTTTACGACCACCTAGACTGCCATAATGGCGCGTTACTTACCTGAAAAAAAAACTTTTTTAAAATACGCTCTCATTTAAAAAAAAAAAAATGTAGTTGTAACATTACTAGATTTTCTAAATTAATTTTTGAAATGGATCCAATAATTTATGACTACCCTGTGTTTACATAATACCATATTTATTCAATTCATTGAGCCAATTTGTTCCTCGGAAAAGAAGACATGGCCTTGATTCCGAAATCGATCATCCGAATCGTGCAATCTTTCGACCTACATACAGACATCACGGGCTAAACAAAAATATCCCGCTAATTTAAGCCCCCTCTGTTCAAAATGATAAATGAATCGCAGTTTTCCACAGATTTGGACGTGTTGAGAATCTCGTTAGCTGACGTTGTAATGATGGACACGCCTGGATTTTTCATTTTGACTTGGAGCCAAATGAACGAGAGCATTTAAAAGTCGATTAGACTAGTTATTGTTGATTTGGAGGGGCACCATTAACTAAGTGAAGCGGGTGGCCAGAGCTATTAAGAATCTAAACACAGCGAACGGCCGTCTTTAGTACAATCTTAAAATGCTTTAAGACAGGGAAACAGTGGTCTATGAGTATATAGAGCAATGATAAAATACTTCTTCAAATCATTCTTTTTGTGTAGATACATAAAATTAATTTTGTTCTGTAAACTTATGTGGTAAATGTGCATTTACAATCGACGAGATACAATCAAATAATAAAAGCTTCATTTATTTATTTATATGAACAGGATTAGAATATTTAAATAATAGGCTTTCATAAATGTAATCACCGAACATCTTTTACATTACACTTCTTTTCGCAGATGTCTTAAATCTTTAGTCTATAATGGTTACAGGCACAGGGGCATTGAGCGGCGTTCTGTCCGCTTCAGTTTAGATATACAGTAAAGCCTCTCTAAGTGGCAACCCCTACACAGAGGCCATCCCTCTCAGAGACAACTTTTGCTTGACGAATTTTGGGGAATTTTTGGCCTATAGACATAATGTTTAAATAACCTATCGGAACTGCCACTCAAATCCCCCTGAGCGACCGGGCTGGTCGCCCTTTCTACTTCAATGAAATATAGTCCTTTCCTCTCTCCTTTACGTATGAACCTTTTATTAAGAGAAAAAGGAGGGAAAGAAAGGACAAAAAATTCATACACTGAAAAACTACATCAAAAACCAGATCGAAATTAATTATTCCTTTCCCAATGTGAAGAGAAATGTGAACTTCGACCTCTACAGGTGTTGGATATTCAAGAGTTCATTTGTGCCTTTCAGGCGCTGACTCTGATACGAATTCCTCAATAGACTTTAGGGAAATAGATATTATTGCCCATTCCTCAACAACTGCCGATGAAACGATTAGGGATTTATTTTTCCAAATAAAAAAAGAACAAATCTGAAAAAAAACTATATCCGAAAAAAAAACTGAAAGATCAAAGCAAACAAAATTGTATCCTTAAAAAAATTAGAAATTTTCGAATTAAGTCCTTTTTTTCCTTTAGATGATACTTAAAATTTGCTTTATCAGAAATGACGATTTAGATTTTGTTTCAATACGTATTTTGTGTTTCCAAACATAAAACCCTTTTAGTACGACCACCCTCTTAACAGCCAATTTTCCTTGGAACGGAGGGTGGTCGCTGTAGAGAGGTTTCACTGTATATGGAAGAAACAAAAAAGATTTTACGGAAACAAGTTTGGAGGCTCATACATAGAGCAAAAATCTTGAAAACACTTCACCCCTTAAAAAGAGGAGAAAAATAAAAGAATATGGTCATTATTTCTTTTATCTTTGATATGAAATAGAAAAATAATTTAAAGAGATGATGTGATGCAAGATATTTTGTGCTGGTATCTGACTTTTCCTCCAAAGAAAAATTATTTTGAGTATATATTGCTGTTTAACATCCAAGATTTGAAGTGAAAGCCTAATACAGTTTTGGCTTTTATATATGTATAGTTGGAAGTTATTAAATCCCCAAAAAAATTGTGAATTAAATAATTGTGTAATGTAGGTCTCAAAACAAGTGCGAGATGTCTTTTACAGTGCTGACTAGAATCTCTTTTAGTCTACATAGTAGTCCACTCTCCCATTTGAAGAACGTTCATTAATTGCTTTTCACTCATTGGTCACTATTTATTAATAATATTCAATAGAAAGGCCACACTAAAACAAACCGCCATGAGATCCAGTACTTTCAAAAATAACAATCTAACGACAATCTATTCGCTATCTATCAAATATTCGCATTATGATGCTTTATTGAAACTGGTAGGCAAAGAAAAAAACCCATAAAACTAACAACGACAACTCGGTTCTACACAATTGATACATGACTTGAAATTCACAACGGGGGACTGTAGACTATCAAACATCCTTGCGAAGCTGATAAAACAAAAGGAGGGACTGTTGCAACAGGAGGGAAGACACTGTTAAAGCACTGAAAGACCGCAAATCATCCATCACGAGTTACAGAGCCATTACATATTTGGCAAACGTTTGCCGATGACTCGAATACGTGGAAAAATGCCCTCCAATCTGATATCAAATGAAGTTCTATTTGTCCGCCTCGTTTAATATAACCGATCAATATCGATTTCTCAAAGCACTTTTCATTTTCCGAGGGGGAGAGTTATTTTTGAAGCCAATCATTACACGTGCCATGTATGAAATCGACCATTAATCTTCTTTGCGGGTCTGTTCGAAACCGCGAGCGACGTCTGAATACGCCACAATTAAGCGGGCTGTGTTTAATCTTCGTGATAAATCTCGATTATCGCATTTCGAAAAAAAGGCGATGGATACTGGTTACACTATTTATGGCAAGGCGGTTTTTCTTAACGGGATTATGAAGGTTCTGACCATTCAATTATTGTTCCCAATTCAGATAATTCCACCAAAATGGCCTTAGAAGGACGAGAGAAATTGATTTACAACGGTGTCTCGATTATTTGAGCTGAAGTGCATCCAGAACAATTCGAATAATGGGAAAAACTGAAAAAAAAAAGAATCTCGCACATCGTGAATAAATACTTATAAAACACATTGAGATTGAATAATCAAGAAAGTTACAAAAATCCTCGCATTACATTTTTAATGAGAACAACAATATGATTAGGTTTTGAAATGAAGACTGAGTAAGTTTCATAGCAAATTCATATAAATGTGATGTGAAATGTTAAAAAGCCGCTAATTGAAACTGAATTATAACTATTCACATTTTTATTAAAACAATTAACATAGAACAAAAAAGCCTGCCATGTTAATAAAATTTCAAACCTAATTAAAGAAGAATGTACTAACTTTATTTCGGTAGAAATAAAATATTTATCTTTATCAGCATCATTTTTTTATCAGTAACGCTACAAGATTGTAATGTTTATTACGAATCCATCCGGGATAAATATCTGGTCAGCAAGACTAACTCCTGAATAATCCTTTATTCCCTTGGTTACGGCATTGTACATGGATTACGTAGCGCTGATAAAAGGTTTCATAATTTGTAATTACTGTAGTTAAGTAACATAAGACGCCCGATATCCATGGTCCTCACAGAAAGAAACAGACCGGAATAATAGATTGATAGCCTAGTTCAGGGAGTGGGGAACCTTTTTGCACTAAATTACTTAAGGTGGGCAAAAGGCCGCGCGAGCAGAACCTTAAGGATTATTGTTCTGCAATTATTATTATATTACACACAAGTTTATTATTTCAATGCAAATTTTAAATAATTGGTAAGGCCGCATAAGAAACTCAAAAAGGTCGCATGCGGCATTAAGGGCGCTGGTTCTCCGCCCTTGGACTAGTTAGGCATCCAGTTTTGAAGTTTATAACTAATTCGGCTGTAAACTTCACAATGGAGACTGTCTTTATGTGATGGCAGAGTCAAGAGACGGCGGCAATCCTTCAACAGCTGATAAAAAGTAGTTCAGACCTTTTTAACTAACTAATTAACACACGCACGCGCACACACCTTTCCTTCTTTGCCTCAGGAGCTGTCTGTAAATACTGCTTCCAGATTGTTTAGCCTTTTGCCATTTAAGTCCATTATAGAAGGTGCTTATTTAGTGAAAACGACCTAAAAGCCGGCCCTCTACCCTACATTTTCCCCATAAGAGTCTGTGCCATTACAGATTTTGCACGACCGTGCACCATGTTGGTCATGTTAATGTTTTCTCGTGTAAATACATGTAAAATGGTATTGGATGTAATCGTCGTGTAAATACATTCATACTGGGCACTGATTATATACATTTAATGTGCATAATTTGGGTCCACATTCAGATTCAGAATTGCGCTTGTCTGTTGAAGAGTTACTTCTCCTCAGCAGATCAAAAGACTGAGTTTTACTTTTCCCAACAGCAATTCCATTTGAGGAATTTAAGGTTACTTTTTTGATGGATTCACTGAAAAGACAGAACGCCGCCCTGTGCCCCCGTGCCTGATACCATTACGACAACTGAACCGGTTGGATGGGTACAGGACGACTGAAAAGACAGCAGATTCAAGTTGGAAGAACTTATTGCAGCACATTATGTAACTACTCTCTAAGTACATAATTTGCATCCTAAACATATTTTGCTCCGTATCTGCCATTCAGGACTAACTTGATCGCCAATGATGATTCTTATACTGTAGTTCATAATTGAATTTTAGACATATTTTTACGCGACTGGCGTGAAATGTGCTAATTAAGCTATTAATATCAATAACACTAGGATGGAAACGACACACAAGAAAGCCTTTTCATCTCATTAGTCAACTCAGAAACTAATTACGTTCAAAAGATATTTCTCAAAGATTGTCTAGAAACACATGGAAACGAGAAAAAAAATGTCTTTTATCTTTTACAAATTTAAAATTCTTAATTTCAATCTTTCCTTAAAATTTTCTTTATTTAACTGACTCATATTAACAAAATGTCATCATTCCGGAACAATGCTGACGATACATCAAAGTTGTCATTTTGGCAGTTTCATCATGGTTCTTCCTGAACTTCGATGTGACACTATTTAATCAAATTATATAAAAAAGAAAATTATCTATAGGCGAATGTCTACAACATTGCTCTGCAAGTGCATATGCGTCCTCCTGGAGAACCGGTCTAAAATTGTATAACCTTAAAAATATTTTCTTCAAATAAAGCTATCTTTATATGAATAATTGATTCATAACAAGTCTCAATGAGTAATGGCCATACGACAGTGTTACTTGACTAAGCAATTACTAGGTAGGGCGGCATCCCTGCGCTTCGTCTTTTGAAATCTGGCCTTCCCTTTCTCTCCTCGTACGGATGACTGTGGTGACTAATCAGCTGATGGAGATCACGTCACGAATTGCTACGAAAATGACTTCTAGCAAATCTTCTGTAATTTAGATTTATATAATGAGAATGTGTGACTTTTCTATTCAGAGAAAATGAATATAAAAATGTAGTTCTACTCATACCGGGTCGTATTTGCCAAAAAAATAAAACACTCATTAAAATAAGAAAAAATTATTTTTCCTTATCCCGGGCCCCGGGGATTTCGCCCCTCCTCCCCCCTCTATCTGCGGGTCTGGTGGTACACCACATGCTAACCTGTGATACACTTACGCCTGGCGGTACGCGACAGTAATATTGGTAATGGCGGAAAATACAAAATATAAAGAATTAAAATGGAAAAAAAAAGTTATAGAATTTTATTTCCCCAAATTCGTGTGAAAGGTGAAAGCTATGCATGTCCAAAAGCTTACTGGGTAGTAGTGAAAGAAGAGTACCAAGAATTCAATGTTAAAGCAATGAAACAATGACCTTTCACGAACGCAGAACTTATGGAAAGAGCATATTCGTCTTATGCATATATTAATAACATATATATACTAGGAGTGAGCTTGACGCAGCTCTAGATATAAGATCATTTGAATCTTAATTTTATAAAACTCAGCTCCATGAGACAAGTTCTCACATTGAAATTATTTTCCATTGAATAGTTGACTATCACGACGAGTATTTGTTAGTTTTCATTGTTAAGTTAATGCGAAATTATTTCAATGTTGTTTTCACTCTTGTTAGGACGTGGAATCAATACTTTTACAAAAATGGAATAACATCGACAAACAAAAATAAATCTTACAAATGTTATCAAGTCAATTCGAGTCGTTTGACTCTTAAGTTAACCAAGACCTTAAATTATTGATAAAAACTTCTTTGTGCGGAGGGATGGTTGAGGAGGGGGAGAACTCAAAAATAAAAAACGCCTCATCAAGAGGTAAGGGATGAAATAAACTTCGGCAAACCCTGCTAGAGATGTAAAAGCAAATTTAACCATCATTTCTTGCTGCTGAAGGCTCGCTAACTGAATACGTTTATAACAACACATCAATCATCCTTACCACTTTGACAGAAAATTAAGCATTGTAAATCTTCAGATGAATGACAGATACAGTAAAATCCCGGTTAACCGAACTCGGGTTAATCGAAACCAGGGATATCCGAAATGCTTCTGAAATCCCAAATCCAAAAAAAAACACGTACTGTACTGCACGGAAATAATCGCAAAGGCGAGACTTTTCTGCAGCGATTTCCTCGCCTTTTCCTTTTAAGCCTCCCCAAAGTCAATGATTAATTTTAGAGTGCTAAAATTAAAATCAATGGATATTAACAATATTAATTACGATCTTGTTTACCTGTATATGTCAGGCGTATTGCTCCCGAACTCGCCGTTGCGAATATTGCGTCCGACGGAGGGTTAACTTTAATGTAGAACATAAGTGTAGCC
>BGPR01000211.1:730672-746528 GCA_013235015.1 Araneus ventricosus | reverse complement strand
AAATGGAGTCTATTAACATGACGTTACAGTCAAGTGACAAACGGAACTGATCTAGATGCACATTGTCTTGAGCTGAACCTTGACGTCACATCCTTTTACCTTCTGCAAATAACGCAATGCGAATCCCAAAATTAAAATGGCTTGGGGCATTTGACATGAGGTTGATGTATAGCACCATGATTTCTTCAGTAGGAAATTCTCTAAGTGATGTCGTTAAGAATCACCGGTTGTTTTATCATGCTCACGAATAAGCAGACTTCTGGCTGAATCACCGCTGGGATTGATTTAATTCTGTCAAGGACTGGTTTACTCTTTGATATGGACATACTTGCTCGGTTTTCTTGAAATGATTAGTACTGCATCTAATTGGAAGTAGGGGATAATAGCCTTTGTTGCTTCAAATCCCGTAACACAAATTCAAGTTCTGGCTGAAGGATTTTATCAAAATTTGATTTAAAAAACAACTTTGGTGGCAGCACCACGAGCCGAATTTCATCTTTCTAGCTCTTTACATTTTTGACTTGTCATGTTCACAGTCTTATATATAACTTCAACAATGTTTTTGTTTTTCCCCTTCGGATTCAGGTAGGTTTAGAATGCAGAGATTCATCAAAACCTCGAGGTCGAATTTTTTGACGATTACAATACTCTCTTCTTGTATACAAAAACCACCGTGAATATTGCATTAATTTACTCTTCAATACTCAGACCCACTAATTTTGAGATTTAATCGACATGTGAGATGTGTCAAGAATGATGTCAATTTCCGTGACGCAAGAGGCAAGTGTGTAACAGAACCTATATTCCTTATCTATCACGTTGTAGGCATTCCAACATCTACCCTGGCTATCAGAAAATTCAAATCTGAACCCTACCGAGAACGTCTGTATAGAAACGTTGGGAAGATGCTCCCACAGTAATTGCCTGTGGTATCCGGTTTAACCCCTTAACAGAGCAGTATTCTGTATTGTCTAATTAGATGACCCCCTTCTGTTTTGGGAATGTGTTATCATATTGATTCAACTAAGAGCCTATTGAACATTTGAAATGTTAATGGATTACCAGTCATTTTTGTATCGAATGATAACATCTATGAATGACTTAATTTTAGATTATTAGTGTAAAAATGCCATAATTCGATGCACGAACTGAACTCGGGATACACTGGCAACGGATTAAAGCTTTGTTTGTCCAACAGCTTTCTGTGGTTTCAGTGGCGGCTCGTCCATTAGGGCTGCAGCACCCCCTGAAATTATTTTTTAAACTTGTATTTTTCGTTTTTAATCTTATTTGCTTACTTTTCCACTCTCGGAGTTCAATGACTTACGAAAATGCAAAAAAAAGTAATATATTACTTTTTATTTAACGAGAAAATTGAAAAAAAAGGCATAAAATGAATCCAAACGAAAAGAGACGCAGATCTGAGCTGCAAAATACTCAGCCCCTCCAAACTCCATTCACAGCGCAGAAACTCCGGAGGGAAAAAGCAACTCTTCCTGCCTTTACCTTAAGCGGGCTATGGCCTACAAGCTAAGCAGCTCTGCTGGCACGGAGCCAACCTGAACGAGAAAAAGATGCTCTTTTTAAACTATTTTCCTTTTTTTCCCCTCATTCCCACACAAAGTGGCAATCTCACTGGCTGTTTATGGGTTTTAGTTTCGGTTTGTGTTGAATCAACAGAATCACATCTGGTTGATTGATTATTTGCTTTCTCTCGATAAAAGGCTAGATTTCTTTTGAAGAAGATATTCATTTTTGGAAGAGTATTAGTGAGTGAAGAGGGCGAGGAGGGAAGTGTGCATGTGGAGCTTTATTTTTTATTTTATTTTGTCAGAGAATCGTCACATCAACATTCACTTAACTTTCCATTAGCAAAACTAGTAGTAAATGTCATATGCTGGTTATTTAATTTGTTTGAGAAGCAGGAAATTTCATATGTGGCTTTGAAATTAAAAAATTTGGCCTACTGAAATATAAAGTAGCTCTTTAAAATTGTATTCTCCTGATAAATATTATCTTGCAGCCCTCCTCATTTCTGAGCTCATGAGCCACCACTGTGTGGTTTTAAATGCACTCCAGCACCTTATAGAATCTATGCCTAATCGCATACATGCTGCAATTGGGGCTAAAGGGGATCCAATCAAATATTGAACCGCAGTTTCCAATTCCTTGGCCAGTATCTGTATCTTCAAGTGCAATCCATTCTAATATGTGTTGGAGTTTTGAGAAAGAATCTGCCTTTTCATTTCCAGTTATATTAAGACTTGTTTTAGAGAACAAACCAATAAAAATATTTTATTGTATTTCCAGGATTTAAATCCAGGATGTAAATCATGAAATAAACAAATTAAAAGAGACGCACAAAATTTTTAATGTAAAGACTAGTTAATTCTTTATTTGAAATGTAGCACTTACTGTTGATAACATTAAAATCTATAAATCCATATTACTGTACATTTATCGATAGCACATCCACAGAATCCCGTCTTTAATAATTCTAGACCAATAAAAGAAATATATTTAAAAATAAACAAGATGACACAAAACTATACAATGCAAAATATATTTGTTCAGATCAAAGGAGGAAAGAAAATGAACAAAATGCATGATGTTTGACACTTTTAGTTCAGGCCTAAAAAAATTATCTTTTTAAAAACCATCTTATGCATGTAAAACACATACACAGTGTTTACAAGTAAGTACTCTCTAACATTATTACAAAAGTGCAAGGTTGCAATAAAAAGGAAAGATTTGTAACAGTTTGAACTTTTACAAGGTCGCTCTATGCATTGCAAGTGATTAACATTATTGGCAGTTTTTAGAAATAAACTGAAAGCAAAATTTGTAAAGAAATAATTAGAAATAAAAATGGTATGAATAATAAATACTAATTCAAGTTTTTTTTTTTAAAGCAAAAAAATGCAATGCCCAAATTTAAAAAAAGAATGTGATATTCCATGTCACTGAATAATAAAATTCCATACAAAAAATATCCCAACTTTCAATTATACAAGTATAAAAACTAGTTTTTTTTCTTTTACTAAAAAAAAACAACCACAGTTATATTTATAATAAAAGACGGAAATAAATAAATCAGTTTCAAGTCAATATAAATGCAAAATAAAAAAGTTGCTTTCTTACAGAGTTAAGATGATTACATTAGGTTAAGATGATGCTTTGTTTTAAAGCTACTTGTATGTCAGACCAGACTATTTCAGGCAGATTTCTCCAAATTACTTTCACTGGACTTTGATTTTAAAGGTTTTAATGTACAAATTAACAATAATCATTAAATGAGAGTCAATGAATGAAATATATACTTTAAATGTAATTTCTATCAATTGACAAATTATTTTTTTATGAATTGTGTATTTATAGTGATTGCAAAACAAAAATTTGCATGGAACAGAACTAGTAAGTATATGGGTAAATAAAAAAAAAATGAATGAAAAGGCAAAACTGCCATTTAAGTGAAAAAGTACAACATACTGCGAGAGGGAGGAGAAAATAGGATTAAACTGAGATTCGGAAGAGATACGCTTTAAAGAAATTTGAAAAGTTCAAATACAATTCAGAATAGTCTCGATTCGCACAACTATCCATTTACAGAAGTTTTTGAAATTCTTAACAGAATCATTTCTATAGTGGATAAGAATGAAAGTTTAAAATGTTTATTTATTATTAAATGAAATGAAATAAAAGTAACAGAAAGAAAGAAAAATCGCTTTTCTTTCAAATTCAGTAGCTTCTCTTTCAGGAGTGGTGTTTCGGGAGGGCACGGTTTGCCACTCAAGTTCACTTTACATTCCAGAGTAAAAAAAGGGTAAACAGAACACATTCCATGATCCGATACAGGTGTGGTGAAATTTTTTGAATACTAATTATAGATAGAATTATTAGATGAATAGATAGAATTAGCCAACTTCCACAGTAATACCAATATGTAAAAAGAAAATTAATCAGATGTTTAACACATTCACTGCTATAACTCATGTTTGAAATTCGAACCATCTACCTATCAATAGATGACCCCTTCTCTGATACCTCTTAACTACAGTAGAGAAGGGGTAATCTAATTAGATAATAGGTGTGAATCGTATTTGATTCATACAGCAATTAACATGTTAATTATATTCTCTGAAGGAACAAAAAGCAAAATTATAGTTAAAAAATATGATGATTTAGCATTTTGAATGAAAAATTTGGGTCTTGCCTACCTCACTCAGACCAAATAAATTCCTCTAAAGCAATCTTCTTAAACAGAAATTAAATTTTCAACTTTCTTCATACTTGAAAAAATCTTGATGCAGAACTTATATTAAAAATTCAATGACAGGACATCAAAATGACATTAAAACAAAACCACCTTTTTTATAGAATGAGATTTATATCATGTCTGCAATTATTCATGGTAAATAACCAAATATGAACATTTTAGGAACTTAAAAAGTACTGCCAAAAATGTGAGACTAATAGAAGTACTGCAAAATGCAGCAAATTTTCAACAAAATTATGCAACCTATTTTGTTTAAAAAGTGGCTCTTGCAGGAAAAACTAACTTTCTATTTCCTCTATAACTACATCTCCTGTACATGAATGTAACAAACATGCATTCAACTGTAGTTATACAAATTGTGCACATTGGAAATAGGAATGTAAAAATAGTTAATGTGCTTGGTCAATTGCCTACAGTACAGGTTAAGTGCAAACTATAAATAGTGATTTAGAGAGATAGAGAGAACAAGGAATAAAATAGGAACAAAAACTAACTAATTTAAATTCTTCACCTTATACCTTCCAGAAAAAAAAAATAAAAACACATTTTATATACAATTCATAACATCAACATACATAGTGTAAAGATACAATGCATAGTACTTATTCCATGGAAATACATGCTTTATAAATAAATCTGATGAAAATAGAAAAGACAATTATTTTCGATGCAAAGCATGGTAAATTTTGAAAAGCATTTGTTTAAAAATATTAACTTTGGATTAAAATGATAGCACCTAATAAAATGTTAAAATCCTATTTTCTATAAAACAGTGCAATGATACAATTCGTAAGAGACAACGCTCTGCTACAAAAGTTGCACATCAGTAACTACGGGACACGTATAAGTTGTTCAATAACACCTACCATTGCACGGATGAATGAATTGAACACTTTGATGAAACATCACATCACAATTCTATGTTCATGATATGAAAGAGGACATACAAGCCCACACACAGGTAAATTAAGAGTACATTCACAGACATTTATGCTACAATAGAGTCTCGTAATGATAACTTGTTGGGGGAAAAGTATCTTGACAAAGAAGTGTGATTTAAAAGTTGTTTCAAACATATTTTTTTTAATTCATGCTTTTATTTAAGAATACACTAAAAGTTGACGAATTAATTTTTCTAAAATCATTTCCAAAGAAGCATAGCTAAAAATAAACACTAAAATTTTGGATACTTCTTCGAATTCTAATGAATCTTTATAGTACTCCTTATTTAGCACTCCTTCTTAGGTTTATTTTTGGCAAAAATGTTAATACAATCATTTTAACTAAAAAAAATTTACAAACTGTGAAACTTATTTAAATTAAGCATGGACTCTTTATTTTAGTTTTACTCCAAAACAAAATTTCATTTTATACTTTAAAGTTCTTTAACATTTTTGCATCATACACAAAAAAATTAAAAATCTGCTTTTATTGGTAAATTTCAATTTCTATTCTCTGAATGATTTTCGTTGAATACTTTAGCAATGATGATAACAAGCTTTCTAAAAAGAAAAAAAATATTTAAATGAATGATCATCTTACACAACATGCATACAAAAAAAAGAAGAAAAAAAAAAAAATGAAATTTAAAAACTAATATGAAGCAGAGAAAAGAAATTAAGAGAAAAAAGAATTATTGTGAGACTTGAAAAAATTTAAAATCTATTGTAGCAAATCATGTCAAAATATAAACCCCACTACTTTTAAAAATTTTGTAAAATAGATAACAATGTTGTAAAACTTATGGTTATTTCATCAAAATACAAGTTTTGAAAAGTTTATTACAGAAAATTTTTTTTTATAATTACAGAAATATTAATGCAGTTTAAACATTGTTTTAAGAGGACCCATTTTTGAGAGTACAAATATGAAAAATGTCATAATTTTCTATGTTTTTAATTTTAGAATAGCCAGTAAATTCAAAACGAAAATATGGAAACAGATAAAAGCTCATTTCAAGGGACTGCTCAACATTTATTTTTTGCAAAAACATTTCAAAATGAGAAATACAGAAGACAATTAAAATATATTGTTAAGCTAAATAAGGATACAAAGCAGAAATTTAAAAAAATGCTATAATGTGTTATTAAAATATATTAATTACTATTCGTTGTTAATGCATTCATCTTTAAGAATGACCTTGTCGTTATCACAAGGATACATTTCAAACCATTACTAAAAATATATTCCAGTGTATCAAATAATGGACTTTTACAAATCAGAGAATGATTTCAAAATTCACAGATTACATATCAGATATATATATTTAATTAGAGATAGCATTAAATAAAAAAAATTATGCAGCTTAAGGAAAGGGAACATAAAAAGAGAGAGAGATTTCATTTGAAATAAAATTTAAAATTATATTTAGGAAAAATAGAAGTTATATTAATTTATTCCATTAATTTCAATGAACTTTTTGAAACAGTTTATTTTTAGCAACTTATTGACAAAATCCTACATTGTTAAAAATTCATACCAGCAAAATTCACATGCATAAAAAGAAAATATTCAATACATTCAAATGAAAAATCGGGTATTCAATGCAATTTTTGCACAATTTCTATATTTTGATAATTTACAATAATGAAATAAAAGAATGAGATAAAAAAAGAATTGGAAGCATTATTACAATGTAACAGATATCTTACTCTAACCTTCCAGTGGGCACGTGTATGCATATTTTACGACATATCGTGGATCGTATTACGTATACAATAAATTCTCAATTATCCGGCATTCAAGTATCCGGAAAGCTGAACTAACCAGAAAAATTAGAAAATGAGTTTTTCTAAAAATTTTACATCCGTGCGGAAAAAATTTAGCGCACCCACGACATTCCATTCACGCGGACAACTTATTTATGGAATGCAACGGCCGCTCCACACGGAGGGTTGTAGAAGAAAAAAAACAAATACAGTATTGATGACGCAACAGATTTTTTTATGGGGAGGGTTCAAAAGCAAAAGTGAAAACCAAAATAATAATAATAATAATAAAAAGTCCCCCCCCACCTTTTGCCGAAAAACGAGACCTAAAAACGAAATGGCCAAAAAAAAAAAAAAAAGGTAAAAGGACAGAATCGATTTTAAAAAAAAAAGCTCATGGGGGGGGGGTTACTCCAAATTGGTAAGTCTCTTTCTTTTCCTTTATTTATTTACTCTCCGGATACCGGCAGATGTTAATTCCGATTACGTAATATCCACATGCGGGAGAATTGGAGGCGTGCATATTGTGAAATAACCCTTGCAATTTTTTAAAAGATAATTAGTTTTGATGTTCAATCTGGGATTTGTTTCTGATCACTTAAAAGAGTTTTATTATGCTTGCTGAGAGGAATATTTTTCAGTCGGCTATTTTTTATATGTTTATATTTTTACAATCTATATATTTATGGTAAAAAAATCGGCTACAGGTTATACTTTCTTTTTGTCATCAATGTTAAATTAAAATATTCATAGTATGTTTTGTAAATACAATGTCATGGAAGATACAGAAGTATTCTTAAAAATTATATTTAATGCACATTTCAAAATGACTAAAACAAATTATTTGGCCTACCTAAACAAAAGGCAACAATCTACCCACCCCCCATTTTTCCCATCACACTCAACTATCTGGATTTTTCAGGTATCCGGAAATCGGCGTTTCCCGAGCATGCCGGTTAGTTAAGAATTTACTGCAAATATATATCATGTTGTTTTACAAAAATAAATGCAACTTTGATTTATGTTATCTGTATTTATTAGCTTAATAATAAACAAAGGTTTTATAAATAAAAATTGCACTTAAATTTATAAAAGAATGATATAAATATGTAATACGATGCACAACGCAAGTATCTCTTGCATACGTGCACCCGCTGGAAGGTTAACAAATTCCTTTTTTTAAATATAATTTTTTTTCAATATATTCATGTTATGAAAAAGCAGTGGTTCTCAACCTTTTAGTAGAGCCAAGGAGTACCAGAAGGTTGTAGGTTCAAGAACTATTCCCACCATGTGTACAACAGAGATGCATTAATATACATAAAATCTGTTGGGGTTGAATGTCCTCTAGCTGTTGTGAAAGTTTGGAGAGGGAAATGCTATATACAGGTCGTCCTTGTCGTTTGACCATAGTTCAAAATTACGAGGCCCTTCCCTAAATAGGTCCATATTGATTTGAAATGAGATCTTAATCTAACTAAACTCAACCATTTAGTATTTGGGATCAAACTTCGCATATCAATTTTCATCAAACCTCTTTTGAATATTACTCACTTACCTACAAATTTTGGAATTGTAAAATAATAATTTAACTTTATTTTGTATAGGTATTTATTTAGTTTTATGGTGGCATTCTATTTTATTTGGGTTAGAATTGTATAGCATCTTCTGTTTCTGATTTTGGTTTCTATGATTAATTTCTTTGAATCTTTACTGTTATTTCCTTCCTCCCCTCCCCTCAAAAGGAAGGTATGTTCTCCATAAGTTGAGAAACACTGTCATAAAAAATAACAATGATAAGATTTAATATATATAATTTGGCAATAAAAATTTCCTGTTATTTAAATATTAAACTTCAATTTACAGATTGTTTCCAAAGTAATGCTATGAACTTTCAGGAGTGATAGAACTAACTGAAAGAAATGCTTCTCATCACTGAATGCACAGTCGCAAGTTAAGCAGTTATGCACTAGAAAGTAGGCTTTTTTAGTTGCATGTGCAAAACAAGTGGTCTTTGTACACAAGGTTTATAGCAATTTGTAATGCACCAGGATACTAATGTGGAGCAAATAGATATACATTTTCAGTGAAATGCCCGGAATTTTGCAGAATAAATAGGACTTTTCATGCCAATGATGTAATGTGTGTATCTGAATTAATGGTTACAATTCTGAGCAGCTTTTATAAATGTAATTGTCAATGACTTGATGCTTTCTGTCTTAAATAAAACCTTTTTAGAATCATTCTGAAAGTCCTGTTTTGTGTTGCAAGAATGGGAAGGAGATAAATAAGGTTTGTTTGGGTGTGTCCGACAACCCCTGAAAGTTTGTAGCATCAGTTTTGAAATACCTTGCATAATTTCAAAATCAAATTATACAAGAATAAATGATCGATTTAGTGTGTGGGTCACTGGACATCAAACGGCACTTAAAGGACTCGATGAAAAAGCTAGCTGCCTCTTCACATATGATATGTGATTTTGAACAGTGAAAAACTGAAATAATAACAATGTTGTGTAGGTTAACGATTCACCCAACGTCTCATAGTTTCTTCCCAATCGGTGTTGCAACCATCATCGTCATCATCGGTTCGCACGTAGCTCTCATCATCGGTCGTCAAGGAAGAATGATGTTGAAAGAGGTCCAGATCCTACAAATGGAATTCAATACTGGACACGATCTTGTGGACGGTGCTTTATGAGGTGATTAAAGTTTGAGTCTCATTTGGGGTGCAGGAAATGGTGAAGGACAAAAGAAAAAAAAAAAAAGAAGGAAAAATAATAAACACAAAGTCTGTTATGTGGATAAAAATAAAAATATATATAACATGCTTTTTACAATACTCAAAAATGTGCAGGTAAAAAAGTAAATATTAGGAAAAAGGAACATGCAATGAAAAGGAATAAAAAATAAGACAAATTTAAACTAAATGCCTTTAAGAAATAAAGCTCAAAATTTCCAAAGTAAGTGCAAAAATTGGACAGAATAATGTTCTGAAATTCTTACATGGAGGCAATATGGACGTAAATCACAACTGAAAATATTCAACTGTACAAGAAATTAATAAATATTTAAGACACTTTATACTGATATCTACAAAGCAATTAAGCTTTTTTTAAATTGATATACTAATTCACAAGTGTATTTCATAGAAAAAGTCAATTCATATTTTAAACCTGCTCTGACAGAAACACTGATTTCCAATGCTTTAATTTTATTTCCTTTTTATTTTTTTACATAAAAAATGAGGAAGGTAAAATGTAAAAATCAGACACTAGTTAATCAAATGATATTAAATTATTCACAAAAATAAAACATGCAAATTACTAAAATTTATTAGAAAATGTTTCGCTTCCCACAGGATATCATAGCATCCGATTTTGAAGTAAAATAGCAATAATAATAAATGCAAAAATAATAATTTACTGTTAGACTTCCAAAGATTTATATGGGAGACCAGTTTCAATTTTAAAGAAATAAATGATTAAAATGAACATAATTTTTTTGTCTTCAAAAAGGCTCATCCTGTACCTTAGTTTAAATGTATTTATTTTTAAAGGTAAAAAAAAAATTAGTTAGTCTTTTAATTAAGAAATAAGAGTCCATTGAAAGATTATTTAAAGATACCAAATATAGTTTCATGTGAAGACTTTACTATATGTTAAAATATCCAAAAACAATTAGATCCTTTGACACAAATGGGGAATCCATTCTTAAGGTAAAGTGTTTCAATCTGTAGCATAGTACTAAACAGAATTCCTTCTTGTTTATGAATATGTAATATAATGCTGATAGGAGTAAATAATTGTTTCATAATTATTCATCCACATATATTTAATCCATAGAAATACATGACGATAAACTAATTTTTTAGACATTGTCTTTCACTGATATACATCTAAATGTAATATCACTTTTTTTATTTAATGTAGGTTAATTTAGTTCGTTTTCCATAACTTTTATTTTTTGTTTGACATTTTGATTTTCATCATTCATTACACAACTTTAGGGTAAATAATGAGCATGCAACAAAGTTTTAATTATATTTATACAGACTTTTAAAAATAATCAGAAACTAATCCAAACTAGGTTTATTTATTTATATATTAACCTAAGATAATATATATAGAGTAAGGAAGGCATCTAAAATTTTTTTTTGTTCAAAACTTATTTACATCACAATTAGTGCTTACAAGTTCGAAATCTAAATTTTTTTTTGCTCACTTTGAAACGTGTCAATTAAGAAGTAAGATAAGAGAATATGTAACATCATAACTTGATCCTTAGATTTCTTGTAGAAACAAACAATTTGCTCATGAGAAATTCAATATTAGATACTTACTCTAGGATCATTATCATACAATTCCTGATTATCTTCTTCATGAATTTTATTTGCATCAAGATGAGATGAATTATTACGTGCTTGGATTTCTTTAAGAAAATGGTTTTCTTGTGCTCTTTGGCGTTCTTCTCGCCAGAGAGTAACTCCACCTTCTAAACTCTCAACAGCACTTTCTTCTTCAGTTTCAAAATCTACAAAAAACATTTAAAACATCATATTCATTAAACATTAAGATACCACTTTAAGTTTAACAGTTAATATTAAATAAGTTAAATATGTCCATTTAGAAATAGATTAAAAATTTACAATGCAAAACACATAATGACAACTTTAATTCAGAATTTCTGTTTAACTGATCATTCATCAGAAAAAAATCTCATAAAAGTGTTATCTCAATGTTATAGCTAATGAAAAGCTTTTTTTTTTATGATTGTTTAAAAAAACGCAATAATTAAATATAGTAAAAAATTTTTAATAAAACCACAGAAATGAAGTAGTTTTGTAATTACTATTATTCAAACTTCAAAATCCAATTGTCACAATAATTTATATTATTCCGAAATTAAAATTTTAGTGGAAAAACTAAACTTGTCACTCTTGTTTAATTATGGAAATTTAATACAAATAAAATAGAAATACAAAGGAAAATAATATAATTTTTGTTTTGTGCATAAGCTATGTTCTTTCCCTGCAGATTTTGAATATTGCAGGGCATTTCCCCTCCTGACGAGAAAGGGTTCATGGTATTCTTTTTATAATATCTTCTTTTTCCATTCTTGTTTTTCATTTAATCACATTTTAAGTGTGTTTATTATTATTATGTATAGATAGATGAATAGTTTGATTCATACAAATCCTGTTCATATCAAAATCAGTGCTTAGTTAATTTTCTAGGGGGAAATTTCACTTCAAATACAAAAAAGCAACTTACTTCAAAAGTATAGCTTACTAAGTAGTTATATTTAGAGTAGTAGTGAAATAACTTACTAAAAGTAACTTCGAACAAAATGACAAACTTTATTATAGCTGGTTTTATAAAGATGTTCGTTAAAAGCAGACACAAAAATCATATTACCTCGACTACTACTTAATACTTTGCTGTCACAATTTCCATCTTCATCTTCAGATCCTACAAATAGGAGAAAAAATTACTATAAAAACAAAAGAATATGTTTAGCTATTTTTCTTCACATTAATTAAGAATGTTCCCTATGCTAAAAAAAGTAATATTAAATTTAAGATACAACAATGATTGTAAAATATAAAATGGAAATTTATATCTAAAAGAATATAAAAAGAAACATCGATCAATCTGTACTTATTAATAACTTAAGTACATATTTGTTTCTAAAAATAAATGCTCATTAAGAGTAAGCAATTTTTCTTTACTCATTTCCTTTTGTAAGGATTTTCGTTATATTCCTTTATTCTCATAATATAGCGGAACCTCACTTAACGAGCACAATTTGTTCCAGAAGCTTACTTATAATGCAAAACACTCATTGAACGAAACAGTTTTTCTCATATAAATCAACATAAAATACAATAATGCATTCCTTGCCAAAAAAATAAAATATTCAAATAATTTAAGTATAATGTTTATTCAAAGAAAATTTTGCATAACATTGTTAAGGAGGTCGAATCATTTTCATCTGCTCTTCTACCGCAGAATGAACTAACTTGAAATGTGGATTCGATTTGCAGAAAACGAAAAAAATCAAAATATTTTATTATTTATGATATGTAATTCTTTTCTTACTAGAAAGCTGTCTAGAGTTGTTTTTGCCAATACTCCAACTCCAAAAATCTCTTTTATCTTCTCAAAAATGATGTTTTCATTAAATAGCAATTGTTTTTCGTTTATTCATATGACAATTCATAACCGTTGCATAGACATTCTTGTCACTTCCTTTGAAGCATCTGTCTCCTTAATCATGTCCTTGTTCTTGAGGATAGTGCAAATTGTTGGTGTAGATTGATTGTATCTGTATGCTTGATTAGCCACGCTCACACCTCAAAGACGCTTTTCAATAACTTTACGTACGCTTTTCAATGACTTTACGTCTCATTTGTAGTTATTTTTCTTCTCTTATGGCTATCTTATTGTGGCTTTCTCTTCGGGTCACTTTTAAAAGAGTAATTTTATTAACATTTGTACAAAAAATTCACAAATAGCATGTCTGAACACAAGTGATCACAATTACCATTAAGATGCTAGCGGAATGAGTGCTGATGTATCAGGCGAATAATTCGGGACTCCCCCTCTCCTCGTCATGAGAAACGTCGCTTGTTAAGCGAGTCATTTTTTCCAATTTATTTCACTTGTTATGTAAATTACTCATTATGAGAGGTGCTTGTTATGTGAGGTTCCACTATAAAATGCTTTTACATCAAATGGAACATCAGATAATGTATCTCATAAAGAAACAGACTAAACATAGAGTTGGACAGAAAGAAAAAATAAATTAAAAGTAATTCAATCAAATTTTGGAAATATATATTTATGTAAAAAAAAAGGAAAATAAAAAAGAATACCTGAATTGAGTTCTCTCACTAAAGAAGACATAGCATTTGTGACAGAGTCTGCAGCTACCAGCAGATCATTCCTAAGACTCCTGGTGCTTCCTGATTGGTCATAAGCCATCATGGCATTGTTAGGAACTCCTCCAGAGCTCTCAGAAGTTGGAGGATTGGTATCAGGAGTCGTGGGAGCACTGCGGGATGAAGACACAGGATAAGGAGTTGACAAAGGTGGAGATTTGGATGTTGCAGAACGAGGAGAACTATTTGGAGTTGATCGAGGAGATGTCTGATGATTCTAAAAATTAGGTTCTGTTATAAATCTGACAAACTACTTATTGTAATATAATGATAATACATATATATATATATATATATAACCAAGCTAAAAAGTATATCATAAAAACACTCTAACATTAATTACATTTTATTTATACTAAGAGATATTGAAATCATGAACACTAGTTAGACTTGGCTATTCCGATACGTTCTTAAACACTGGAAAGCTCTTAATTCATCAACTCGATGTTTTCTGGTAAAGCAAAATAAAAATTAATAAAGCTAAATTTGTAAATTTCAAACCATAGAAATCTTGTATATTACTCATTCTCTTTTGATTCACTACTTGCAACAAAATTTTTATAATGCAGAAGCACTACCAATGATTTATGGATGGATGCTTCGTTTGATTTCACTAATTTGAAGTTAGAATTAAAAGTCTGATCTTTTCAAAAATGCAAATCTTCCTTAACTATGTATACTATAATTCTTACTTAATATAGATGATAACAATAAATAGATATTTTTGAAATAGAAACATATTTTTGAGAATGTAAGAGCTATAAAGAGAAATCTGGAATTGACAATTTTATTTTTAATGAAGTTTTAAATATTGCTTTCATAAATTTTTTATTAAAGTTAATATTAACAAGATACATGTTTTAAAAACTATTTTTAATGGAAACATAGCATTAAAACTATTCATCTAATGCAGTGGTTCCCAACCTAAAGGCTGCGGCCTACTTGTGGGCCTCAGATTCCACATTAGCAGACAGCAGAATGCTAATCAAGTGTCAAAATCAGGAGAGCTTCAAGAGTCATCACTCATTGAGGTCAATGTCCTCCTCCCACCTACTCTATGCACGAGCTTGGCCCTGTTTATAATATAAACAATATATTTTTTATTCTTTTACAGTAAGCTTTACATAAATTACTAACATATACATACATATAATATATATAGTGCATGCATTCATGTATATATCCATTATATGTGTTTATATGTATTATATGGGTTTGTATTTTTTTACTTGCATATTTAGATAGTGAGCCTCAAAAACTTTTTAGACCACACAACCAAAAAGATTGGGAACTACTGATCTAATGCATAGTTTTTTTATTTGCTGTTTTTTTCCTTACTGAATCAATTAATGAATAACAACAAACTGATGACAGTAGAAAGTTATCTTAAAAATAAAACATAAACTAAATCTTTTATTAAATTTAAACTTACCTTGAGCATTTTCATCAGTGCCTCCAACTGCACCATTAGTTCTCTTCGACTTTCTTGCAAAGTTGACAAATGACTCTCTAATTCCTCTTTCCTTTGTCTTAGAGCTCTTAGTTCATTTAATAAGGTAGGATTCTGTTCATTTTGCATCACAGCATCTTCTTGCTCTTGTTGTTTTCTTAACCTCACAATTTCTCTCATTATCTCCCTATTGAGGAAGTTTGAATAAAAATTAAGCAATCATCAGATAATAATTTTAGTGATTAAAAACACAGTAAATAGTTTACCACCTACCTATTTTTTGCCTCTAACTGAGCAATCAGGTCTCGTTGTCTGGTAGTATCCATATTTAAACTCAAGTCAGATGGACTTCTCATCTAAGAAATGTTTTAAAATCTTATAAAATGCAAAATGAAAGTACTATCTTTAAATGTGAAAATAGTTTACCCGAAGTATTTTTGTAACCAGTGGATTAAATGCCGACTACAACTAAAAAATGGA
>BGPR01000211.1:631836-730662 GCA_013235015.1 Araneus ventricosus | reverse complement strand
TAAAAACCCAAATTGAAATGAAATATATTTATAATAGACACTCTGATGCACATATACAGCATCAGTATAAAATGTATAATTTATCTTAAAAAACTGTAACATATCCTTTAGTTTATAAAGTATTCAAAGTGTACTTATACAGTTATAGCTACTTTTAATTTGACCACACAAACGAATATCAAATATTTTAAAATTTCTTATTTCATGTATTATTAACTTTTCAAATTCTAAGAAGCACAGAAAATTACTTGAGTGAATTTTATAAACTAATACAAAAAGGTCAAAACATTTTTTAATGTTCAAAAATTTTGTAGAAATTCATTAACATGCACTTCCAAATTCATACAATAATAGAACTCATAAATATAGTTATTTCAGAGCTTAAATTAACCAACAGAAAAAAAAGCAAACCAAAATAATTTTTTAAATTAAATTTCATTTCTCTGAAAATTCTACTTTTATTTGCATTTACAAAAGTTTTAAATGTGCCAATTATGCATTTTAAAATAATTTTATATACATAGTTTTCTTTAAAAATATTTGATTTGATAATTAACAATTATTTCAGACTTGAAATCGAAACCCCGAATTTTTTAGAATTGAAATTGGCAAACATTGAGGAAAAATTAGTCATTATTAGTCACTGGATCACTTTATTGCAAGACCACTACTTCCAGACAATAGTATAAAATGCATTTATTCAAAAGCATAATACAAAAAATTATACAGTTCTAAACTATGTTCATAAAACAGAAATCATTAACATTAGAACAAAGCATAAACAATTTTGATAAAAAAAAAAAAGGAAGAAAATTAACATCTACTTTTGATATAATTCATCATGTATTTTTTTTTTTTGAACATTTTGAAAAAAAAATGCCTACTAGAAAATTATAATTTCTACAGAATGGAATCTTATGCTTTAATTTAACAATATGTAGGGAGTTATAGTTATGTTGAGTTTATTGGTGCAAAAACCTGATTTATCCATGCTGTAGGAAATAAAAATAAATGCAAGTTCAGTCAATAAAAGATGACATTCTTTTAAGGTTTAAAAGGAATGAATGATAGTATTAGCATAGTGCAATCTATTGCTGAAAAAAAGATTGTGCCTTTCTGTTTAACTAGATGATGCATAAAAAAATAATAATAACTTTAGAACTTTCAAAATACCAACTTATTCAAAAATCATAAACTATAGATCTACCTAAAAATACAAATTTCATGTATATCCTCTGCATGATCAATATTTACATAAATACTTTTAGGAGTAAATAATAATTTAATTTCCATATTGTTTTTTTAGGATTTTATTAGAAACAGGTCAATATTAGTGCTAGTTTTATAACAGTTATCTGGTGAATTAATATTTTTGAGTTGACTGATGTTAAGTTTAGTGATGTTTTCATACTTCTGCAGCAATGCCAGAACAGTTTATACAGGGTGACAAGAAATAAGCACCCCATATCTGAAAAACCACTGAACATAATGCGTTCAAACTTCTTGAAACTAACAACCAAATTTGATGTGCAGAATTAGATGTTTAGAATATCTATCTTTATTCTCTACTTGGTATAAAACATATTCATGCACCTGTTTGTTGGTTATTTCATTTTAATTTTGGGGCGCTTATTTCAGGTAACAATGCATCATATTTACTTCTAGTTACTATTATATCTGTCATGACATTTAAAAAATAAAATTATTAAAGAGAACAGATAATCTTTTGAATATTCTAGCATTTACTGTGCAACAGATCAATATCAGACAAAGATGTTTTTCGCTTATATTTTTGTTTTAGTCCTTGAATTAATAGAATGATGTAATTTTCAAACAATGTCAACAAAATTCCATTAATACAAAACTCAAACACTTACTGTACTTCTGGTATCTGCTAATCGAGCAGCATATCTAGCAATTAATCTATGTTCGTCATCTCCACGATTCGATTCTACGCTGTAACAGAAAAAATACATATCAATAAAAACTGAAAAAAATATAGTAATATCAGAATACTAACAATATTTTATAAAAAATGAAATTCCTTAACAGATCATTAAAATTAATTTTACTTCACATTTTAGAAAATGATTTAGTATTTCCCTCTTTTTGTGAAGTATCCTGAAAAAATTACAAAAAAAAAAACCCTGTCACGATTAATACGGCAAGTGTCATAGTCAATTGACAGAGACTCACAAAACTTCTCATCCAATCATACTGGTTGTAGGCTACCAATGATGAGTGGCTTAAAAAAGATATCAACAGCAAAACAAGATAATTAACACATCATTACAGCCATGGCACATCTGTTGACTATTCCACATTGTTAAGATCTTAAAGGTAATTAAAATTATATGAACTAAGCATATTAAATTACTAGACAGATGAGACAATTCATTGCTAATGTTCAGGGAATATTCCTGATAGGGCAAAAGCTTTGTCATATATTTCTATGTATATCATGAAAGAACACTCTAATTATGCAGGACATTTGTATTGATTTTTTAAAAATATTTCCAGTAGTAGACATAAATAATTGCAAATGTACTAATAAGAGGTGTAGTGGAGTTGGAATGCCGTTCTGGCACTGCTTTTTTTAATGAGAAATAAATAACAAAAAATTGTGAAAACGTCCTTAGCATTCCGGTACTGATTTAGAGCATCTCGGCACTGCTTATTTTGCGACTACACCACTGGTATGCATATAAGTGATAAAATATATTATCTGTAATATATAGCCTATTGCATGTTTCATAAATTTTATCAAAAGTCGCATAATATGAACTTGGTTTTAGTTATAGACTTTATTTATGCTTTTTTAACATAACTCTTTTTTTTAAAAAAATATTAAGATTCAATAATTTATACTTTTTTTTGAGAAACTATTAAGAATTTTTTAAAAACTATTTTAATGTTTAACATAAAAAAGTGTGTATAATGTGATATTATATAAAACTATAACAGTAAGTAGTCTAAGGCTATATACATGAAGAATATATGTATGTATTTAAAGAACAATATTGAATGGATATGAAACAGATAAAATTTCCACTCCTACCTTCTTGTAGTAGATCTACCATCTAGTGAAGACATATCAAAAGAATTATTAGCTACATCATGAAAACCATTGTGGCTGGGAATAGGAGAAGGAGGCCTAAAAAATGGCAAATAACCTGTCTCATTCACAAAATATTTAATAAGGTTCATAAGGTTGTGAGTATGAAAATATTAAATTATGTACATTAAACAAATGCCAATTATAACATATCATCTTCATAGTTGTAGATTTAATCTGAGGTTTTCTAAAAAAACAATGAAAATAGAATACAGTATACAGATTTGTTGTATATTTTACTTTAAAAAATAGCAAAAACCCAGCGGGAGTGGTCTCCCCTAAACTTTCTCGTATACTTCCCCAAAAAGGTGCCGTTTCTCCTTCCCCCGCGTGGCTAAAAAAATTCGAACCTACTGTTATCCAGAATCCAATGACTATCAGAAGGTTTTTCATTACAGTGATTGAAAAATATCTAGGTAAAGAATCGCACACTATTAGGTGACATTCTTGCCGTCTCAAGGACAAACTGACGTAATTCGCGTGCACAGAAGATTGCTTCCAGTACGCATGCGCGTGGAGATAACGGATTGGTTTCAATAGTAAATTATACAGACCGACAGACAGTCAACCCTTTGACGGATTTGGCCCAAAATTTTATACGGACCTACATTCATGACGATAAAACTGTGTACCAAATTTTATCCATCTAGCTATTCAAGTTTTTGAGTTATAGTGTTCACATGACTTCGGACATACAGACAGATAGGCTTCCCATTGACAGATTTTGTCCAAAAGTTGATAGAAACCTACAAATTATGTTTAAAGACCACGTACCAAATTTCAACACCGTAGCTCTCATAGTTTTCGAGTTATAGTGTTCACAGACATACAGACACACAGACAGACATAATTCCCAAATTGTGTTTTTCGGTCTCAGGGAGGTCTAAAACGTGGAGATTCGTCAAAATCTCGGGTTCTAATTTTTGGACGATTACAATACTTTCTCTTTGTATAACTTCGTATACGAGAAAGTAACCAGCGGGAGTGGTCTCCCCTAAACTTTCTCGTATACTCCTAACACATGTAGAGAAAACTAGAATAATAAAAGACGTCAAATAAACTTCTGTCGCAAGTAAACCAAAGTTGGAACCACGCGTGGTTTGAAGGATCAAAACAAATTCAAATCCCTTGCGCATTCTTCTGCGCAACAGGACCTGGCGAAACTCCCTAAATATTTGCTTCCTTACAAAATCGCTCCAGAATTGGTTTTTGGCAAACTGCCAAGTTTCGGAGAGTCCGTTCTCTCTCCAATACGCACCAGTAGGCATGCGCAGGGAGTTCGTTTCAAAACTGAACAAGTATGCGATTATACAGACCGACAGACAGTCAACCCTTTGACGGATTTGGCCCAAAATTTTATACGGACCTACATTCATGACGATAAAACTGTGTATAAAATTTTATCCATCTGGCTTTTCAAGTTTTTGAGTTATAGCGTTCGCATGACCTCGAACAGACAGACAGACAGACTTCCCGTTGACGGATTTTGTCCAAAATTTGATAGAAACCTACAAATTATGTTTAAAGACCACATACCAAATTTCATCCCCGTAGCTCTAATAGTTTTCGAGTTATCGTGTTCACAGACACACACACAGACACACACACAGACAGACATAATTCCAAAATTGTGTTTTTCGGAATCAGGGAGGTCTAAAACGTGGAGATTCGTCAAAATCTCGAGTTCGAATTTTTTGACGATTACAATACTTTCTCTTTGTATACTTCGTATACGAGAAAGTAAAAAAAGTTTCTTTGATAGGGTTCCAGCAAAAGAATGATTAAAGTGAAATTTATATTCACACTTCAGAAAGTCTGAAGTTGTTGCATATATTATTATTGCAGCTTGCACTATAACAAATACGATACTTTTTTTTATCACCATTACACATCCTATATACAGACATGACACTGGCTTGGAACAAAAAAAAGCTCAACTTCATAAATAAGGAATCGTGCCAAAGATAAATAACGAGAAGTAAAACACGTGTAATTAATTGGACAATAAAATAAATAAATATAAACAAAAAGTGCCTGAGATATTAAAAATATTGTACAATTATTATATAAAAGAAAATTAAGAATGATAAAATCAGATGCCAAAAAAGATGAAATCTGTGTTTCCGCGGAAATGCGTCATGTCTGTATTCAGTTATTCAGCAAAGAGCAATTAGAAGAAATGTCAGTAAATACAAAAATTTTATTGAAATGAACACCTTATTTATATAAAAAGATTTTATGAAAGAATATAATGAGCTTTAATAGTTGTATTGTGTAAAGAAATGACATTAAACAAGAGTTTAGATTGCTTTAACATCATGCATTTTCCTTACTGAATTGTTAATTGAAAGAATGAACAATTTATAAATAAAACTTGCAATTATATATATCATAAGTTTTGAATATAAATAAAATTTATACTATTGAAAGCACTAACATCAAAAATTTATGTTCAAAGAACAACAAACAAATAGATTTACACCAAGAGATATTTAAATACACAGACTTTCTACTTTATGATTTTCAGTAATTCTAACTACAATGAAGAAACTAACTAAATAAATAAAAAAAACTACTAAACTACTAATAAAATTCAGAATTTCTGTTCACAATGATTGTAATTTAGCTAAATGAAAAACTTTAAATTAAAATAAATCTTGAAATATTATCAATGATAATTTCTGAATATTGTATAATGATGGAATTCCATTTTAAATATTTAAAGAGCTTCAAACTGAATATATATATATAATTTCCAGATTATGTTTTGTTATGTAGATAAAAAAATAATACTCAGTTGTTGTATGTTTTAGTCCTTAAATTAAAAAAAGAACTATAGCAGTACATAGTTATCAATGATTACAGTACTGAATTCCTTTTCCACAATGTATCAACATTTCAAAGTACACAAAGTGAGTACAGTTTTTACAGATGAAAAGAGCAAATATTGTTAATATGTTTCATAAAATAATCAAGTAAGAGCAATAAGATTTTATAAAACCTAATTCATTTTCATTGATATCATTTTATTCATTGCCAAGCATTTAATTGCCTTTCATTGCATATACTTTAAATGCTAAATATTATTCAAAATAAGTATATGGTTTCACATACACAATATGTTGTAAATTCAAAGTCTTTTCGGGCTCTTCAGGAAACCTAGGAATTGAGCTGGTCTGTTTTTCTGGTACACATCGGAAAGATTTTTTCAGAGAATGACCTAATTGCTTACTTGGTGATTTCTACAATGAAGTCATTTATTAAGTAATTTATAAAACTCAAAATCATGTAAATCAAAATAACAGAAAAGTTTTTAACATAATAAAAACTTGCATAATATGTGTATTCCTTCATTTCATGCTGACTAGTATGATTCCCAGAAACACGTCCCCTCCAAAAGCAATCTTGGCACAGCTGATAATTATAACACTTTTGGCATCGGTATCTGAATCCCAAAAATGCTTCTCGATTACAGCCATCACACTGCACAGGATGTAGAACTAATAAAAAATGAAATATATATGCTTTAATATAATCAGTTAAATGAACAAATAAAGGAAAGCACTGATATACACAAATGAATTTGTTATAAAATCTTCATCCATATGATGGTTCATTTCTTATAAATTTCATTATAAATATCCATGCAAAATAATAATTGATAAGACAGATATCTCACATTTTCTTAGTCTCTAATTATAATAAAAAAATTTAACTGGAAGACAGAATAATCAATACAGCACCCAGGATTGCAAAAGCAAGATCACAGTATAAAAAATAATTGTTCAGTATTGAATAAAAAAGTAGTTAAAATAATTAAAATATTAAATGTTTTGTGTAAATCAAATAAAATCTGATTAATCCATTTTTAGAATTTATACCTGCACAATAATATACAGCTTTCTTAAAATACTTATATATCCTGGCTTTACAAATACAAAAAGTGTGTGTTTTGTGTTAGTAGATCAATTTTGCCTCTCCATTTGGGTATCTAATAAACTCAAATGGCACTCTAAATGTTTAAAAGAACAAGTTTTGTTTAATTTTTATTTAAATATGAACTTAATAATTGTTACTCCAGTAAGCAGAATACAATAATACTATAAATATTTAATGTTTTTGTAATTAATATCATCAATCATTAACAAATAACATATACTGAATTAACAAATAACATAGCATTCTGAATAATATCAGAGAACATCATTAAATTGTCCAAAATACAGAAATGTGTACATAACAATTTTAGCATAACAATCAAAAGAAATTTACCATTTTCTACACTGGCAAGCCTATGCAGTAATGGTAACCAAACTAGACATGGAGGAGCAGGATCTGACATGATGATATCCAAAAAATCATTTACAGTCACTTTGTTTTGCTAAAACAGTATAAAATAATATTATTAAGGCAAACAAAACAATTAACTGCTGCATGGCTGCAAGCTTCATTAAAAACAGATGATTATGAAAATATTTAAATGGTTAAAAGTAGAGCAAAATAAATGAACAAAGGTTTGCATTTTCCTTTCAATTAGACAAAAATGAGTATGCATTTCCTCTGCCCCAGCAGCATATAAAAAAATAACAACTTTTATTCATCTAAACTATCTATTTAATAAAAGGGGGAATTCCTTGTTTCACAGAAATATAGTGATGTAATTAGTCTTTCATGAAATGCAACAACCAATCAAAATAACAAGCAAGCAAAATTCTTTAAATCTGACTGCGTCTTAATTGTTAACAAAATGAAGCTTCAAACATAAATTAATATCATTAAAATATTAAATGGTTTGTGTAAATCAAATAATACAATCATTTTATTTTCATTCTTGAAATATTTTTAACTAAAATTTGAAACTAGATGCCCACCTCCTAAACACAACAAAACACTCTTTTAACAATAGAGTATTTTATATCAGAATAACAATAGTGATATTTTATATCAGAATAACAATTTAAAATAAAAAACAATATATTTTATTATTCTGACTGATGTTTTGATACTAAGACAGTACCATTATGGAATTAAATACGTTTCTTGGTTTGTTCCCATTAAAAAAATAAAGTAATCAACATAAGTAGTCAAACTTTACTTTTTAGAATATGAAAAACATTAACCTACATTCAATGGTTGTTAAGAGATTTATTTCTTCATAGATTATGGGTAAAATATACAGTACATTAAACTAAAAAATGCTCATTATTTTTTAAATCAGAAAATTGTAATTAGTCTTTTAATAGTAACAGAGAATAAATGCAAAATGATCTAATTCTTAATTATTGCAGAAAACAATCATATTTTAGGAGTCAAACTTTTTAACAAAAGAAAGGCAGAATTGCCAATATTAAATGAAAAGTGTTAAAAATTATAATGAAAAACTTTTCAAAAAATTGATTAAACATATAAATTATTTAAAATCCCAAAATTTATTTTGAAGGATGGAGAGGATAAAATTCCAACAATAACAATTTGGGACATTATTAAAAGTGATATGGAAAGCTGGGTCCTACTTATTAAAAGAAGGATATTCACTGCTTCAAAGTTTTTTCATGTCTTTGTGAAGTCGCCATACAGAGCTATACTGTTTTGCAGCAATGGAAAAAATTCTGGTTACATAACAACTCACCTTTAAGTACTTGCAGTGTTTTGATTTCACAAATAAAAATTGCTACATCCTGCCAATATCTGGTGAATTTTTACCAAATTTGGCACTCAAATCAGCAGGCCAAAAAGATAATAAACTTTTACAAATCTCTAATGATTCTGGAACTATGGGCTTTTATGCAGAATATTTGAAATATTGCTAGCCCCCTAATTAAGCATATACATATAAATCTATAGAAGCTCAAGCTAGTAATAAACTAGAAAGTGGTCAGGCAGATTGCTGCAATAGCCCTGGAATGACAATTGATACTACAAACTGAGTTTTTACTTCTCTTGTAGCAATGTTTTTTTCATTTTATGTGGACCTATATTTATTTTTCTTGGATTATGTTCATCTTTATTCACCATGTCTAATTATTTAAATTATTTGTTTTTAGGTAGATGTGGAACTACATGGCAATTTCATCAGAAAAACTATGAACTTATAAATAATAATACAATGGAACATGGCCAATTCAAAGTGATGAAACGACAATAAAAAAACCCATTTGTGCAAAAATAAGAATTAAGAAAATCTGGATTGAAAATGAGTATAGCAAGACAAAATGATAATTTTTAAACAAAAAATGTAATTGTTTGTATTTTATTCATCAAATTGAGCGGAGGACTGTATCGACTATTTAAATATATAGTTTATTTACAATATATACAGATTTAATTTCAGTAGATGCTGCCTGTAGGCAAGTTGAGTATGCTCATACAAGAGTTACAATACTGCAATGTCACACATGAACTAAATGTGTTGTGAAATACTAAAACAATCTCGAATATGTATAATCCAATGCATTACTAATGTGGTAGAGCTGTGATACTCATACCACACGCACATATGAAAACCAAAAAACTTCTACTAACTCTGACAGAGATGAAGATGATGGTGTCAAAGGGTTGCTATAAATTAGAAAAGGATCCAAACTTGCAATTGGCACGAACAGTAGTAAAAGATTTATCCTTAATATTTAAGGTTTAATAACACGTAATTAAAACATAAACAACAAGTACTTACAATAGATAAAATAATAATTATTAAATTTTTAAATAATTTTAAAAATAATAATTGCAATAATTGGGAAAGTATTTTTCATAAACAGAAATTATACACCATTTTGAATACAACAAATGTACAATAAAAGTTTAAAACAAATAGTATAATTCACATATAACATTCTCACAGTTTTTTTTAAAAAACTGAATTTTTTTTCTTGATTAAATATATTGTACAGCTATAAAATCCTAGGGTAAATTAAGGGCCTCACAAAATTATTCACATACAATCACTGAGGACACAAGGAATTTACAAAATTATTCACTTGCAATCACCGAGGACACAAGGAATTTATAAAATTATTCACTTGCAATCACCGAGGACACAAGGAATTCAAAACATTATTCACTTACAATCACTGAAGAGACAAGAAACAAATCTATTTAATTAAGAAAAATACTTTGGAAATAATTTTTTAAGACAATTTTTAGATCATTTTGAATTAATCAATTCACATTCAAATTACAGATGATTTTTACAAAATTATATTAATAGGAAATTCAAGAGACCTGTTCTGCATCCTATTGCTTATTTTATTTTTTGTTTAATATTGATGTATTTTGTGTTTTGCGTGTTTATTCTATTATTTTACTTTGTTTTAATTCGAAATTAGTGCATATTGTAATTTTTTTTCCTTACATGTTTAGTTTAGCGTCTCCACTAGGTGGAGTTACCAGTTTGTTTACTTTCAATGTATGATTCTACTCGCATCACCTGCACTGCCCGGAAGCATTCCTTTTGCTTCACTGTCAACACCTGCACAGACGAGTTGCACATACCTTTTTTTAAATTTCCACATTGTCTCCGCGTTGAAGACACATATGTTCTTTACTGCAACAGGAAGTTTTTTTCAATTCTTACTCACTGATGAGTTCGAAACCACATACCTACATTTAGTAGGTAATTCTTCCAAACTGTGCATATATTTTGTATATGATGCTTAATACAGAATTTTTAAACCAAAACAACACCAAAGGCTAAATCTTCAGTAAACGCATTTCTTCAGCACTGTGTTCTAAAGTGGATTGGATTAGTAACCCGTGATCTTAACGAGAATGCACTGCAACAAGACCTGAGAAAAAATTCACATTACCAGTGAATTTGCATTAAAAAATGTTCGGATTAGTCAAGTTCCACCATATTTAAGAAACTGGTAATGGCTATCTAAACTAATGTAGAGTTCTTGTATGTAAAATGGAGAAAAAAAATTATAACTCATAATTTATAGCCAAAATAAAATAAACAGCAAAATTGTAAAATACCAAAAAAGTATTTTCAGATATTTTAAAGAAATGTATGTAATGCAAATGTTGTTATTTTAATTACGATAAGAAGCATTTATACTTATAAAAGGCAATGTTTGTGTGTGTGTGCGCACGCGATGTCCAGACAAATCTATAGCACTTACAGCCATGAAATTTGGCAAACAGGCAGTCGTAATGGCGGCTCAATGCACCTCGGAGTCAGAATTTTAAAATTAATGTTTTGTGTTGTTTTGGGTCATTTTCGGAACGTTTGCAGCTGTAGTATTTTTTCTAATGATAGCTGAAAAACAATCAATGCACCATCGGATAGAACAAATAATTTTCTTTCTAATGAAATTCGTTTTCAGCTTCAAACGTAATTTACTGAATTTTCAGAAATTTAAAAAGAATAGTCAGTTTTGCCATCAAAATTTTATTTTTGTTTTTAAATTTGCTGCATCCGACGTTGCAATAACACTAATATTTTCCATTTTTTTCCAGCTTATAACTGGAACGTTCCTGTCGGGTTTTAAACAAGAACGGTTAAAAAATATCTTTTCCCGTTTCTTTTTAATTAATTTTTTTCTGGTAAGTTGAAAGACATTTTTCCTCTAGCGAGTTTCTTCCCGCAACACTTCTCCGGGACGTTGCTGGCAATTTCATTCGCTGACAGGGCAGAGAGCAGGTGACGCCATAACCTTCAATTGAATGAGTTCGATTTTTATTTTCGGATTCGATTTTATATTTTACTTGTTGTATAATAATCAATTTCACGTTTGTAATTTTTTAATATTGTTTCGGATTAACATACTCTGTATTGTTTTTCTACAGTTGAAATGTCATTACCGCAAAGAAAAATAAGCGGGAAAATCAATAATGTGTATCTTTTGTTTTGTTTTCAGAACTTTTTCATATCATTGTGGGCGTTTTTTTTTTATTTTGTTGAAGTCCTGATTCCAAGGGTGATGCCATGCACATACTGCTAGCAAACTATAAAACAACAATTTATATAACTAAGCAGAAATAATCCATAAAACTCGTAAACACATATAATGGAAGAATATAAATAAAATTAAGAAAGTCTGATCATTTACTAACAGACTTCAAAATGATAGAAAAAAATTAAGATACCCCATCAATGATCATAGAAGGAAGATTATCACGATAACCAAAAGTAGGAGATTCATGAACTGAACATGGAACTTGTAAAATTTCTCTCAGGAAGTCTGCAAATTTACTTTGAACCAACAGCCCATTACCGTCGCAGATTAGAGAAAATATGTCTGAAAAGAGATAGATAATTCAGTTAATTCGAGTTGCATAACTCAAAAAAATCAAATGACAAAAAATGCATTAAAGAGACAAAATAAAAACAGCATTTATAATCGTATTCCAATTCAACAAAAAAAAATCACATACATCTAAGTTTGTCCATCAATTTCCCAGAGCACATAGTAGCTAAGGCAATTTTTATAGAAAAGACTCTAACTTTACCAGTTTCTTCCCTGAAAGAAAATTAAATAATTTACTTATTACATTAAAAACAGAAACAATGCTAAATAGAAATCACACCATTTATCAAAACTCCTATGCACAAGGGAATTTACAGCAGCGGTATAGTCCTAAATTAAGCAGTGCCAGAATATTCTGATCTGGGTGATATTGTTTGGAGGGAGAGAATCACTTCACAATAAAATGGGTCATTCTCATGAAAAGGTGCTTTTTATAGAACCAGGGTAATAAAAATTAGAAAGTGTAACAAATGTCCTAATATTTTTGTTCGTATGCATAATTTAAGTTTTAAGAAAGCTATTCAATATGTTTCTACTAAAATAGTTTTACTATTTAACTCTCATTTTTCAATGAATATAAGAGAAAAGTTCCCTCTATGGACATCCCTACATCTAAGACACAAGATAATTTTTACTGACACTCAAACAATTAAAAAATTTTTTAATCTTTTCCATCAATAATAACTAATTTAAAGTCTCTAGTTAATGTCTAACTTAATATTTTTTTAAAATATATAATTTTTACTTAGGAATTCATTTTTAAGCTTTGTCCCTGGAAAATTAAGTTTCCCTCCATGGACAAAGAGAACAACTTTAAAAAATATCATAAATGGCAGGTCATGTCAAATCATCATGAAAGAGTTTATAAGAGAGACAGACAATTTTTTCTTTAAGGAAAATTTTTCCTTCCATTGCAAATTTATTGAATATATTCCAATTTATTAGTTCCATTTATTTCTTGGTAAAGTTCTTAGTGTCCACTCTGTGGACATCATAAATAAGTTAAGAAAAATCTAATTTATAATTAAAATACAAAAATTTGATAGGATTAGTATCAAATTTAATAAAAATAAATGTACCACTTTAACCACGTAAAAACCAAAGCACTTAAAAATTCAAAACTTAGTTTTTGTCTCTTCCGTGGACACAGCATCTCCACAGAGAGGATGGCATTGTCAATGAAAGAGACAAAATATCAAAAATCATGATACAGTTAGATAAATTAAAATAATATTAATTAAAAGTTCTTTGGTAAATATTTTTTATGAAATTTAGTGATTTTCTTTTGCATTTTTTAAAAATTAAAATTATATTCTCGAAAAGAATTAAAGTAAACAATTCATATAGAATATTTAAAATATTAAAGCTTCAACAATGCATAAAAAACATTTTTATAGCTAAATTTGTTTTTAGAAAAAATGGGAATATCAAAAAATAAAAAAATAATAATAAACTGTCAGATGCTCAAATTCAGAAGAGAAGAGAGTAGAAATATCTTAATACGAGACTTACTAGATCGTCTATTAATAAATAAATATATGATATTCCTTAATCTAGTATATAATTGATTACTTTCCTGCAAAATGTTGGCTTTCATTTATTTGAAATTGTTTATAAATATTATTTAACCAATGCAGAGTCAGTGCCATTATTAAAAAAGTGCTATTTATTTTAAAATGTTATGTTTTCTTGCACTAGTTTTTAATAACTAATTTTATTGTTTAATTATAAGAAATAAACCTGCCCAATAATTAGAGAATTATGCTTTCGTTTAAAATGTGAAAGTTCCGTTGGCTATCATGTCTCCTTCGTAGACAGGTCAAACATTTTAAATCTAAAAAAAAAAAAAAAACAGTGAAAAATAAAATTGAAAACTTGATCACTAATATAAGGTTATTTATTCAGCTTAAATGGAAACATCCACACAATTTTTAAGATTGTTTTACATACTTTTATAAAATAACTTTTTTTTTAACTATTTGTACATTGTTCATGAGAATGACCCAAATATATTTTACATTTCAAATGTATAATTATTTTATCTAGGTATGGGAATCACAAAATTATTAAACATCAACACTGAAACAATGCATATTTTAAAATTATTTTGTTTTTGATGAAACATTAGCATAATGCTTATTGTAGTTCAAAGCGTGACATGTTACAGAATAATTTTTTTTAAATTTATGTTGATTTGTACTAAAATTAAGTAATGTCAAAGTAGAATCATGACATTAACTCTCTGACTGCATAATTTTTTTGAATTACTATTTAGATGCAACATTCTAAAACATGTTCAACATGTTATTAATTTGAAATACCCATCATATTTTAGGGTAATGATTAGTCAAAGATCACGCTGTTTTAACCCTCCAGCGGGCACACGTTTTCAAGAGATACTTGCATTGTGCATCGTATTACATATTTATATCGTTCTTTTATAAATTTAAGTGCTATTTTTATTTATAGAATCTTTGATTACTATTAAGCTACTAAATACAGATAATTTAAATAAAGCTGGATTTATTTTTGTAAAGCAACACGATATATTTATGTAATACGATGCATGATATGTCATAAAATTTGTGCAGGCGCGCCAGCTGGAAGATTAAATAAGTATCTTACATTTTTTTTTTCTTTTTCATTTCTCGTAAAAAAAAAAAAAAAAAAAACTAGTGCCAGAACGGCATTCCAGCCAGTTAAAAATTAAGGGCGTTCCAGCTCCACTACACCCCGGATTTAGAGGTATGGAGAAAACAGAGAAAAACAAATTAAACAAATGATGTCACTCAAAAAGAATTTTATGAAATACATCAAATAAAAATACAGAATTGTTACTACAGATATGAATTTCTGTCAAATTATAACAATGGCCGTTATATGCATGTTTTAAATTCATTAAAACAACCTGCAGAAACCAAATCTGATAAATAATTTTTCAGTAAAAGAATAGAATAGAAAGTAGAATTTTATGAAATAGATCAAATAAAAATATAGAATTGTTACTACAGATATGAATTTCTGTCAAATTATAACAATGGCCGTTATATGCATATTTTAAATTCATTAAAACAACCTGCAGAAACCAAATCTGGTAAATAATTTTTCAGTAAAAGATCGAAACTTTCTTTTAGCTAATTTTTTTCAAAATTAATTGTTAATAGACTCATTTAAAATTATTTGTCCAACTGAAGTTATGACACGGTTTTTAATCTCACAACTAAAAAAATTGTCTTTGTAGAAAATTATAATAAATTATTGAATTACACACCGCACGATCAATTCAACGTCCGATTTTTCTCAAAGCTGAAAACTGCTGATTAAAAGAAAAATTATCAATTATCTCACATGCATTTAAAAATTTTCTACTATAAAACACTTAAAGGTATTATTTTAAATCCTGCACCAGTCATTTAACGGGTCTAAATCGGAGTAATCTTTATACTGAAATTTTCAGCTGGGCTAATAAAAAATTTTATGTCTTTGGAGCTACAGATAGCTTAGAAGCCATTAATGGTATTTCTCAAATACCTCAGATGTCAACGAACGACAAGGAGATAGATATAATAATTTCTAGAGAAATTTTTATAGAAACAAAAAATCTCTTCAGCTTGAAAAATATAGTTTTGCGTTTTTGCTCGAGAGTATGTTTATACAATATGCATTTCAGTCATATTTATCAGCCAATGGTTTCAAAAATGCTCTTTTCCATACAGATATTCACAAGTATTCTAGCTCTAAGCACTATCTTTTCCATAAATCTAGTAAGAGCTAATGATGATCAGAACTTTCAATTTTTAAAAAAATTAAACCACTTCCTATATCAACACACTAATACCTTTTAATAGTACTTCCTCAATGAAGTTAGACCAATTTCCAGGGAAAAGCATATAATTTTGACCTTAGTGTCAGAGGAATAGCTGCAACGTTTGCCGCCCGGGGCGAACTTGCAACATACCGCCTTCCTTTACAAGTTATAAACATCATAATAAAATAATAAATTTAGAGAAAGCATTTTTTTAGTTATGTAATTCGTCGTTTGACGCCCTCGATCTCTGCAGATAGGTTGCGAAATCGCATGTTTACCGTCAGTCTTTCTTTCACATATCGGCAATTTATGAACTAAAGACGAGAAATACGAATTAATTACGTTATTTATTTATGTATACAATGGCTGATCTAGTACCGTTGCTCTTCTTAATTATAAAATTGTTTTCATGCATGCTTGATTTTGCCATCTCTTTCGAAGTGAAGCCCGGAGCGAACCGCCTCTCTTTAGTACGGCACTGTTCAGTTCGATAGAGATACACCTCTCAAATGGAAAGGTAACAGAAGAAAAATTCTAGAAATATCCCTCTTAAATCATGTTTGGTATAGCATAAGAAAGTGGATGACATTCTTAATTTTTCGGATTGACAAAGCTCTCCAAACTAGATTTTCCAGTGGGCATTTAAAATGTTTCTCAGATGTTTATTTTAAAGACATGGCATGGATGTAGAAGGTGCTCCTACACTATGATGATTAAATCATGGAACAGAAATATTTGAGTACCAAATATTTTCAATGTTAAATGAAAAACAAAGGGGGCGATAAATTAGATTTTGGTGAAAGAAGTTATACTCACGGATCATAAGCAGACATAAGCCAGTTGAGCAATAAGGAAGTACATTGGTCTAAGTCAATTTGTTGTGTTGATGGAAGGCGCTTATTGAGTTGAAAATAAATGGAGGATACAAGGGTTTCCAAACGAGGAATATTGATTTCCATTCGGGGTTCTAAGGAATTCAAACCATTTTCTCGAAAAGCTTCGATCACATTCCATATGTCTACTAAATGTACTAAAAGGGTGAAAGAATTCTAGTTATATACAAATACTGGATAGCAACTACAAAATTGAAATTTCTTTTTAAAAAAATATGAGACAATAGCTCAGAGTAAATTTTCTAAAGTTTTTTCAATTAATTAAAAGATTACATACCAACAAAACTCACAAGGCTACTACGAAATTTTATTCCAAAGCAATGATGCATGGTTATTTAAAAGAGACTGTTACATTTTGAAATATGTTTATATTCAATGTGCGATTACTTGGTGGGAGTCAAATTAGTCCCTTCATTGCCTTTTCTACAGGTAATTCTTCCACAAATACATCTCGAGAAAATAAAATAAACCCAAGTCAGGCACTTTTTTTCAAAGTTTTAGTTTGAATACAATTTTTTGAGCCGACGTTCCAACTAGCTCAGGATAACTTTAGAAATTAATTTTCATTCAAATTCATCTACTACAAGAATCTACCCTCTAAAATTCAACATGCTCATGAACTAACTTCTCCAAACAGCACACCCTCGACTCTTAACACATTGTTTGTAAAAACGTAGTAAGACAACCATTAAACAATTTCTTAATTTTAAATGTTGTACCCGGATTGAAAGAATAGAATTATAGGAGAGTGTTATTTGAAATTCACATAGTTAATTCAAGAAATGGTTAAAATACAAAGTTTTTTATACATTAGAAAAGATACCATAGTGAAATATATTATTTTAGAAAGAGATTAAAATAATTACATAGCAAAGATACAGAAAAAAATTACTTACAGCTAATCCTCTTCTGTATGAACCTGAGTTTGCATGCTGTACGATAAGAAGAAAATTTCATAACATCGAAATTTTGAGCCTCTAAAAATAAAGAAAATAAATAAGTAGAACTCTATCCCATTTTTTAAAAAACTGCTTTAACAGCAATTATGTTCTCGAGACTTACTAAGTTCAGCCATAAGGTGGCAGTAATCTGCACTTGGTCCCTGAGACACAGAGCCGCCATAGCTCATGTTGTCAACGTACTGCGTAGATTCCATATGCAAGGGTTCAACTGAAAGAGAAAGATTCCATTTTCTAAGCTAACGATACAAACATGTGAATGGCACAGCGATATGGATAATTCCAAAAAGAAAGAAAAAAAAGTACTAGAAGTAATTTTTTTAGTAATTTAATTACTAAGGTAAAGGTCATACGAGCATGGGAACATAGTTTATTTCCCTAAGTACATCAATCAGTTCGCTTTTAAATTTTAGAGGGATGGTGTCAATTCATGTGACATCAGAATCACCTGCCAAATGCAAGTGCGCATGTCATCCAACTGCATGTTGCAATACGCTGAGCTGTGAAGTCAAGCCACTTTTCCTTCTGCAAGGGCGACAATGGATTTCAAAATTAAACAGAAGAGACACATTTGACGAGCATCACATGAGCATCAACTGAATCCATTATACTTTAAATTAAAGGCCGCTTTCAATCATAATTTTGTCATATGACGATTTTACATGATTAAAATTAGGGATGTAACGAATATTCGGCAATTATTCGGTATTCGGCCCTTTTGACGAATATTCGGCCGAATATATTCAGGATAATAATTTTTTTTAAATGTGCTTTTAAATACATATTTAACAAAGAATATTTGCAGAATTACATATAAGTTGCATAGTGCATAGGTATATTTAATAAGGTTACATATAATTTATCATTGTAAAGGATGAAATTATGATGCAAGAGCAATAATTTTTTAGCATTTTCAGAAGGAAGTCTTGTTTCTTTTGGTTTCATACACAGATAATAAACAACTAGGGATGTAAGGAATATACAGTATGAGGCCTATTCGGTCCTTCCCCGCTGGCTGAATGCTACATAGATATTCGTCAGAATAAACTCAGGATAAAACGTTTTTTTTTTAAATGTTGTTTTAAATATATTTAATAAAGAATATTGCAGAATTACATGCCAGTACATTTATTATTAAAATATCTAATGTTTATCCAATTTTAAGTTGCATAGTACTTAAAAGTGTATTGAATAATGTTGCATATTATTTACAGAAGTTTGTTTCCATATGGTTTCATATATATTACTAGCTTCAGAAAATAAATGGTCACTATATAATGCTTGCAGGTGCTGAAAGACCTTTTCTTACTAAATTTGCGAATCTTGGAAATTTTTCTGCATTTTTTCTCACCAATTAAGTGGACACTCCATCCTACCTATTAGAAGTTCTTTATCAAAATAGAAATTTACTTCTAGTAATTTTAATTTATCCATTCAATTTTCTTCTGTGTTTTTCATTGTCATGTTTTGCAATGATGGCTCTTTTATTTCTTTGAAGTAATCACAAAATAATGAGGGTTTCTCATTTCCTATTATTGGAATTAAGGTATTTAAAATATTACAAATATGCATAAAAGCATTATTTTTTTCATTTAAATTTTGAAAATATTTCATTTACAATCAAAAGTGAAATGTTTGTAAAAAATTGGTATTCGGCCTGAAATTTGGCTGAATATGCTATATTCTTCCAAATCACTATTCGTTACATCCCTAATTAAAATTAATTCGATCATGTATTTTGATTTATTCAATCACTAAAAATTAAATCTTGGCTTCATAAAAGTTTTGATTTCAAGCAGCGAAGACTTTCTTAAATGATAAATAAGCATTTATCATTTAAGAAAGTCGGGTGACATCATGATAGAGAACTAAGACACCGTGTAAGTGAGCGAGACTTTCTTTAGATCAAGGATGAGTTAGTAATCCACATAGGGTTAATGATCGCACAATTCTTTACATTGTTCTAATGTGCCTTTTAAACTATTGGCAGCACAACTAACGTTTTCCTACAATGGCAAGTTTCATACATTTATGAAGAAACGCCCGTTAATTTTAAAAATGCAAATGAAATTCCAGTGTATGCATTCTTTTATAACGTCATTCGAAAGACTTTCAACAACTGAGTACTTATTTTTGACAGTACATCATTAAATTGTTATAAAAATCGTAGAATTCTGAATTAGAACTGCATTTCGAATTGACTGTGATTTTCATATAAAAGTAAATGTAACTGAAAGTATATTAAATGCGAATTCATGAAAAAAAGGGAAAAAAATGTTTTCCACTGTGCAAAAGCTACCAGACTTGCAGCGAAGAGAAAAGTTAAATAAAAGTTCGTTACGAAGTTGCTATAAAGGTCTGATAAATTATAAATAATCCTATAATAGTGATCGATATTATGAGATTTATGTACCAATTACTTAAAGATAAGGTAGTGTTTGATCTATCAAATGAATATCAATGAATTTTATATGAAAATATTTACTTTGATAGAACAATCAATAGTTTACGTTTAAAAAGGATTGAAAAAAATTAATAAGGAAAAATACTTGAATATTAAAAATTCCCTAAATGGAGAATAATTTGAAATTGATTTCACTTGAAACATTCTAAAACTGCAAGAATCAGAATTAAAAATGGGAGCTGCATTAAATATAATCAGAAATTTGAATCAGATCGAAATAAATAAAAACGGCTCCCTTAAATATTGTTCAGTGTCCACAGTAATTTATCCGAACTATGAAAAATCTAATTGCAACTTAATTCATTTAATGAATGATAATTCAGCCGTTAAGAATCATAAATCACTACATCTTGACCTCATTTTGAATGAATGACTAGTAGGTTGAACGAATAAAGATATTCAACTGAATAAAATTCAAAGAATTTTAAAGCAGTTTAAGGTTGACATTTTTTCTTCCAGGGTGAAAGAGCAAATATTTATTTGATTAAAATAATTGGAAATAAAATGGGAAAAAATAATTTCTAAATCCTGTTTTTATTGAAAATGGTTACTTCAGACACCCCGAAAGATATAAATATAGTTAATTTCTTCAATTGAAATTTTAAATTACAAGAGAGATAAAAGCCATCAGCGGCGCCATTCAAGATTTTTTTCTTATTTTCAGTCATTCTCAATTTAATAGCAAAAGATTGTTTTTAAAAAATACATTTCATATCCCCCCCCCCTCCCATTCGCCTTGAAATGGACTGAAACTTCTTTATATGCAAAAGTGCTTGCTCCTCCAACAAGACAAAAGCATTTGAAATTTGCGATTTCAGTTGATTTATTAAACTATACCAACTTCTTCCTTCTGGTGTCTATAAGTTGATACATGAATTAAATGTTTTTGATACATCGAACAATATGCTAAAAAACTTTCAAGAAAAAAAATTGCGTACCAGTCATTTACAACAATTCAAGCGGAACATATAGGAGCAATATTTTTCATAACCCGTAGACTAAAACGAGTTTCATTTTGGCACTTTCCATTCTTTAATCACTTTCTAAAAAGAAAAGAGGAAAAAACTGCAATCAAACCTGTATCCCTTCTAACTACAATAGAAATTTATGAATGAGATACTTTTTTCTCATCGTAATAACACAAAAATTTCAAAGGATAGAATCCACCCCATAAATCGATAGGCTGCAGCTAAAATAATTTTTAATTGATTAGGGTTTTCAGAGAATGTTAAATGAACCTTGCTTAGAAGTTTGTAACACGGCAAATCTTTCTTTGTTTAAAGGTGATAATTTAAAAAAGATCCGACTAAATGATTTATATGCTTTTAATATTTATAATACATTGTTATTCAAAATGAATTCATCCGAATTCATAATTCTAATTTTTGAAAACAAACAATACAGAATGGTAAGTAATATAAGAATTGCAAAGAATATGATAAGTTTAATTTAGTTACATTAACGTCCCGTTTTGAAGCGACACGAGGGCTATTTTGGGACGGACCTCGTAATTTTGAACAGCGGGCAGATGACGAGGACAACACTTGAACTGGCAACCCCTTCTCCAAACTTCCGCACCACACCAGCGGGAGGACGTTTGACCCCCTACATATGATTTAACGAGGAATAGGCTTGCATACACGGCAGATCTTCAATGGAATCGGGTTTTGAATCTCGATCCCTCCGGTCCCGAAGCCGAGAACTTACCATTAGGCCATCGCGGCTCCAAGACAAGCAAAGGAGAACTATTCAAGTTTTAGCTTCTAAACAATAAACAGCGCTCGTGTATCTTTTATGAAGCCCTTTTGCTGAAGAAGTGAAAATAGCGTATATAGTGAAGAAAGCGTTTTGCGTGCTCTCTTGTGCGTGAAGTCAATCAGTAATCACCGATCAGAGTGAATTTTGTGGCAAGTACCAAATTAATAAACCGACGGCTCGGAATATTCAGAGGTGGTCATCACTATAAGTTATAATATGATCAGTTCAAGAACACTAGATGTCTTTGCAAAGGAAAACGTGGAAGACTATCAGGCGTAGCTGAAGAGAATGCTGAAAAAGCAAGAGATTTCTAGGCCGCACAAAGAAATTGTCTGTTCACGCTAGTCGAGAACCGACTTCTTCCTTTGGGGGTTTGTAAAAGAAAAGGTTAAGCCTCAATATTGCTCACAAACATATGCAAATTTGGAAAACGCATTTATGCTGCGTTAGACGCTGAATGGTGATTACTGATTAACATCGCCTAAACGAGAGCACCAGGGGTGTAGTGGAGGCGGAACGCAACGGAAGGCCGTTCCGGCACTGCTTTTGTTTTTAAGAGAAAAAAATGTGAAACAAATTGTGAAACCGTCCTTAAAACAGCGCGATTTTTGTCGCCCATGTTAGAGCGTTCCGGCACTGCTGATTTTGCGACTACACCACTGGAGAGCACACAAAAGACATTTTGCTCACTAGATGCCATTTTCATTTTTTAATAAAGGGGCTTCATAAACGACACACGCGCGCCAATTACTGTTCTAATCTACTTGGACAGTTTTCATTCGCATTTATATATTACTTATCATTCTGTGTCGTTTCTTTTTTTTAAAAAATATAGAATTTTGAAATAGGTTGATCCATTCTGAATAAACGTGTATAACAGTAATTAGTATTTTTGCACATAAAAAGATGTGCGTCTTCTGAACTATGTCTACGGTAAAAGTATAAAACCGCAGTGGCGAATCCAGGATTTTGGTCGGGGGGCCCCCCCGCCCGCTGAGGTCATAAAAATTTAGTATGGTCGGTGACCTTCATAGCTTATGTAAGTCAAATCACTTTAACTTTACTCACTTGACAATAAGATTCACAAAGGACACTGCCATACTTTCGACAATTTAATAAAAACACAATGAAATAAATAGCCAAAAATTGTTTTCGACCGCGTTAACGCTACAAGTACGAGTGGAATGATTACAAAAGCGGGAAAATTTTCGAGCCTGTCAAACCATAAAGCGATGTTGCCACGTTTTTCTTTTCTTTTTTAAGGATATTAAAAACAAACAGGTGAAGTGATTAGAAAAAAAATCAAGAATTTGAGAGTGTTATGGCCAGTGGGTGCCACCTCCCGGATTCGCCACTGATAAAACCCATATTAGAAAATTAGAATAAGATTAAACAATCATTGCAGAGATACTAAGAACCTGACTCTCGAAATCAAAGTTCAATTCATTGAAACAGAAAGAAAATTAATCCCGAAATTAAAAATAACACAATTCTTCATAAAAAACACAAAGCTTTAATTTTTTCAATATATTCATCCAGACAAAACACAAGTTGATCTTTAAATATCTGAAAGGCCGCACATAGACGTAGCGAGGGAAACTGTGTCCAAGGCCAATAACTTTCTTTTGTCACATTTACTTATTTAAAGGCAAAAATATTTTGCCTTTGCGGCGCCCCACAGTACTGGCACCCAGGACACTGGACTAAGACCAGTGATCATATTTTTCTAACGAGAAATATCACATGTTTTCTGATAATTTAAACATTGCGTATTTAATTAAATCAGCGGAAGTGCATTTCCCCAAGACTTTCTAACATACCAGTGGAGTAGCAACCAGGGTGCAGGGGCGCCAAGGAGACAAAATGTTAGTGTATTTATGTGACTACTTAAAGCCAAATATCATGAAGAGAATAAAAAAGAGTATCATGTCCAGGGCACCATTTACTCTACCTGAGATAATGATCACAACTTGGGGAGAAAAAAATCATATCATGCCCCGGGCGCCAATTACCCTCGCTACGCCACTGTAATATATTTCCACAATATGACGCGTTTTGTCTGTAGCTTCGTCTTATAATGAAGATAATCGAATATGTATTTTGGAACGGTACATGTTCCCTTCGACCGCTTGGATTAAAAATTAATACAGATCTAAAATATTGGTGTCAGGACCACATACTAAAATTCATTCAGCTATTTGCTTGCAATTCTGAATTATCGTGTTTATATACACACGAGCAGACATACGGATAGGGAAACAGATAATGAATTTGGCCCAAAAGTTGAAACACAAATCGCACACCAAATTTCTGTCCAGGTTGTTGCGTTTCGAGTTAGCCTGTTCACAGACAGACACATATAATCCCCCCCCCGACCCGTCCCCCTCCAAAAAAAAATCTGACTCTGAAGAAATCTAAAATGTGGAGACTCATCAATATCTGGAGGTCGAATTTTTTTACTACAATACTTTTATACTTCGAGAAAACAAAAATCACGCGGAGGTAACGCCAAGAATCAAATCCTCAATCAAAATTTCCTTACACACTGTCTCCGCTGCTCCTTTTTCCGGCATGCAAGTGAAATGTTGCTGTTTTGTATTTATTCGCTAGCGGAAATCTGCTGCCTTTCAACGCAGTAATTCAATTAATTCTCCGATCGCAGGCCAAGGTGAAATTCCGCCCCGCTCTATTTTGAGGAAGAGAGAACACCCTGAAAACAACGGGGTAGAGAGGGGGAAAGCTGCAGACGCAGGAATCTCACATTTTGACCCACGATTTTTTGCTTTATTAGGGGTACCAAGTGACGGCACTGAACAGACAAGTATGTTTTTACGGAGAGCAGATTTTGGGTGATCTATATATAGGTAATACGCCGCACCAGAACGCCGGTATTGACAGGCAATTCCATGCAATCATCGATCTGTGCCAATGGCTTCGTAAACTTTCTTCACTGCCGATCAGCTTTCGGACGAAAAAAAAAAAAAAAACCTTCACGATCCTGTAACCGCGAAATAATCAAGAAAATGAATAATAAATTAATGATGAATAAAAAATTATATTAAAACATTCAGATATTTAGCTAATCTCAATGGACATTTTAAAGTGATGATCGAGGCTTCTTAAAATGTGGGTCACGACTCAAGAATGTGGCTTGACAAGAAAAACATTAGGGTCGTGGAAAATAATAGAATCGCCCATAATCACACCATAAACATGGCTATGCTTGTCATCTAACTGCACGCTGTCTTACGCTGCGTTGTGACGTCACGACCTCTTTCCTCCTACAGGATAAGTAACGAATTCCAGCATTAAATTAGTCTTGAACATTTGATGTGTATCATGTGACCATGAAATAGTCTTGAGCATTTGATGTGTTCTACAAGCAGCAGTGATTAATGTACTAAATAAAACTTCGCACGGATCATAATATTTGAGAAGAATCTGAAGGCTGAATAAATAACAGTTGCAATAAAAGAACCATAAAATTTCGGCTTCTTTAATCAAATTTGGAACTAGTTCATTCCGCGAATAATTATATAACGAAGGGTGTCTCAATTAATAAGGGGAGCAGAAGATTTTTATAGACCATAAAGACTAATTGGGAAAAGAAAATTAAAAAACGCCACATAAAAAATAGCGTAGAAGACGCTTTTTACAGATAGAGAGTAAACTTATCCGACGAAAAACACGTGTAAACATTCAAGCTCCACGGATTTTTTCAACTACTGTATTTTTCGATCTCATTTATCTAAGAATGCTACTTTCAGTTTATACTCAGCCAAAACATATTATGGGATTAAATTTGAATTCATCCGTCAAATCCGATAATTTGCTTTAGTCAATAAATTCGACAAGAAACACGAAATACTCTCGTAAAATAGTTTTAAGTGTTATTATTCTCATGGGGCGTCAATACTCTAGCTCAGGCATACTTACATTTTTCTTCCACTCGCGATCGAATGTTCGCTTTTTGGATACGACTGGCAACACGCAGGTAAATAAAGAAATGATTAAAAAGGTGAATTATCTTTTTATTCGCCTCAATGTCAAGGTGCACGCTAAAAAAAATGTACGTAAATATGACTCATTTTCAGCCAAAAAACCAATTATGCATTTTGAGAGAAAGAACCTTTTCTCGCTGACAGATTTACAATTTGGTAACGATCACAAGCTAAATTTCATCCATAGAGCTCGTTAAGCTTTTGAATTATCAATTAAATTCGGGAGGTAGAACTTTTTTCACGACTACAATATTTAATAATGAATAACTTTCACACGATTATTAAGTGGAATTATTAAACAGATCTTTCGTTCTTTTTTTAACTTCACACAAATCATATACAATGAATTTATTAATGAAGATCCACTGTAGTTTAATCTCTTTTCTTAGTTTATATATATGTGAATGATGATTTTAGTACGTAAATTAAATCGAAATTGAACAAAACTAAACCTACCTTGCAAGATCTGATCAACAAAAGGAAAGAGAATGACAGAAAATACGAAGACAGGCAAATTTATTAAGCTCTTAAGAGCTTAAACATGAAAGTTTTTATCAACTAATTACAGATTTCTCATCTGTAACAGTCAGAAGTTCTTAGGGCGATCAAACGTAAGAAAATTCTGAAAAACGCCTTAGGTAATAATATTGACCCAATCTATATCAGATGTTCGCATTTCCAAACGTGCGCTATGACTGCTAATGTTATGTAAACACGATATGTCCGGGTCAAAAAGTTTGTTCGTTTTAAAACGGGTCTGGCACGGTAGAATACACAGAATGAAGATAAGATACAAAAATACAGACAAAGACATTCCTGACATCGTTAAAATGCAAAAAGTTTTCGAAAACACGTTTTTATTAGTGTACTAAAAAGTAGAAAATATTTTTTTATCAAAAATAATGGCGGCACTGGTATAAATACTTTAAGTAAATTGAAATTTTAATCAGATTGTTAACATATTTTAATCATCAATGAATGTTTAGAACTTTTCTTATGGTTTTTTTTTTCACTGTGGCTTAAATTTCCTTATCAGATTATTTTATAAGATTCAAGCTTTTTTTTTTTGTTGTTGTTGTTTTGAATATCAATATTTTACCACGTTTTTATTAACTCGCTTTCTTGTCTGTCTGTCTGTTCGGTACAAATTTTGCAATGAATTTTAAACTAACTTCCCGATGAGCTGAAGACTTGAAACTTTAAACATAGCTCAGAACTAGATGACAATGCAATATTAATTCGCTTTCTTGTCCGTCTGTTTGTCTGTCATTTCATATTTTGCATAACGCATGCGCAGTACGTTTTTTCATTATATCTCGAAAACTATTAACATTACAGATTTGGTTCTTGGGTATATGGATGGCCCATGGGATCATCAAAGCACCCCATATTTTAGCCATATCTTTGCGCATGCGCAGTACGTTTTTCATTATATCTCGAAGGTCTCTGCGTCACGTAACTTAATTTTTCAGGAAAATAACAATTTTCTATTTATGAAGAGAAACTGAAATAAACCTGAAATTTGCCACATGTCTCCGTCATAATCTCATCAAGATGTTTAAAATCGATTGCAAAATTTCACACACACAAGACTAAAAAGCAGAAAATAATTATTTAAATAAAATAAAAATGTTAATATACCACGTTTTTAAAACGGACTAAAAAGTAAAAAATAATTTCTTCCAGCCCCATACAGATTTAAAACGAGAAACGTAGAGCGCATGCAATATTTAATAGTAAGGAGTGTAGGGAGTAGTTGTCGTTGAGAAAACTCACACAACAGTTCATATCATTTCCATTGCAATAAAATTGTTAGTGACTGAAATAAACTATTTATACATCAATTATCTATTACATGCGCCCCACGTTTTTCGTTTTAAATCTGCATGGGGTTATAAATCTGTATGGGGCTAGAAGAAATTATTTTATACTTTTTAGTCCGTTTTAAAAACGTGGTATATTAACATTTTTATTTTATTTAAATAATTATTTGATATATACATCTACTTCTTTAGTACAGTAACAAAAGCTTGTTATTAAAAGAACTTTTATTATTTTCTAAAAATTAGTCTTTGAAATATTTCACCTATATATTTAAAATGATTGGCAAAATAGGACCGATTTCGATAATGTAAAAAATTCTTCGGCTTCATTAAAACAAAATTCTTCATTTAAAGTAAATGTGAAATAAAGCGCATTTTTTAGGCACAAGAATTTAAGAAAGCAAGATTAATTGACAATCAAATGAAGCAACTGAATCAGGAACAAATAGATAAACTCATCACATAATTGAAGAGATTTCATTAGATGATGGACAAACCGAATCAAAATGCAGTAAAAACTATTAACAGATGGTGTGATATCATTTGTTGAGGAAGTTAACGTGATATTTTGTCACAAATACAGGAAGTATAAATGTTTATGAAAGGAAGCGTAATTAGAAACTAATCGAATCTACAAAAAATAAGCCACGCGAATTCTTCAAATGAAATGAATATCCTTCTGATCATTTTACACAGAGAAATAGTATGACGATCCATCGCCCACATTTAAATTCGTCTTTTTTTGGATTCCGAGATAGTTTGGGTGCTTAAAATAGTCATTTCGTAACATCGTCTAGATATCATTGATTAGGTTTCACGAAAAATAACTTTTGACAAAGCTCGTATAAAACGGTTGAAGACAAATTTGGTTACAACATAAAAATAAAACCAAGCATTTAAAAATCACGCTTTTATTAGTATACTAAAATGTGGAACATGATTTTTCTTTTATCAAAAATCTGGAAGTCGAAGCAAAAATCGTAAAACGAAAGACACTGGTAGAAATATTCGAAGCAAATTGGAATTTTAAAAATATTTATAATATATTTTAATTTTTAATGAATATTTAAGAATTTCTTTCTTTTGATATTCATTGTGGCTTAATTTCTTCAGAGTCGTTTTCCACGCCTCACGCTTTTACGATTTTTGCTCTGATGCCCAGATTTTTGATTCAAAAAAATATTCTCTATATTTTTGTATACTAATAAAAAAGTGTTTTTTCAAAAACTTATTTTAATTTTTATCATTCATTACTTTTTAATCTCTAATATATTTCACAATCTATATCTGTAAAATAACTGGCCACTGGACCGATTTCGATAAATTTTTATTTCATATGAACGCGTATGATCCCTAGATATGTCATCAATGGTCGCCTGTCCACCACCACCCTTCATTTTCGAGAGAAACCGATAAAACTCTACTTTACTGTATATTCTCTATGGGAGAGAAAAAACCTTGACAGTTTCCGAGTGCCAACCACTGGACGGATTTCGACACTGTTTATTTTATATGAAAGCCTATTACCCCTAAAAATGTCATCAATGGTCGCCTGCCACCTCACCATAATAAATTTTATTAATATTCACAACCAGATGGCGCCACTTGTTTTTAATCAAAACTTAATCAAATTAAACGATTAAATGATAATTAAATTTTACCAATCAATTAAGTTTCAATAATCAATAAAATGTGCAGCTGAAATTGCTACAGCATAAAAGACACTGTTTCAAGTGGAGCTAATTAAAAATACTGAAAACCAATTTTAAATAGTATACAGAAGTTTAACTCAATTTCAAAAAATTCGTTTTAAGGAAATTCAGTATTTATTAAATTACGAAGTATCTGGAAACCCTATTCACCTATTCTTGCCTAAAACCCTTTAATGGGCCTCAAATATCAAGGGCCTGAGTCAGAGGACAAGACTGTCGGTTTATCGAGCTGAATAGGATTAAAAGGGAATATCCATAGCTCGTGTAACAGACGCGAGCGTTTTGGATTAAGTGGCAGCATGCGCACTGAGCTATAACCTACCCCCGTTTCTGGATTCTAACATTCAAATAATTTAAACTATGGTAGAACACAAAGCGATATGCTAATGTAGAATTTAAACTATCTGACCTAGAACAGCGCTAAATCAAGCATCCGATCATTTCCAAAGCTTAAAAAGAATAACAGCCTATGTAAATCTGGCCAATTAAATTATCAAAATTATTGCTTATTATGCCATGAATAAGCTACGGTGAATAATTACCATAAAAACATCGCAAACTAAATCATTTAAAATAAAAGGATTCGAGCAACCACAATCCCAGTAAACGATAAAGTAGTATTTGAATAAAATTTTAAAACATAACTTTTTAAATTACAACAGAACCAATTTTGATTGAACTACAGAGCAATTCGTTCTCGTTAAATCGAGCAAAATATTTCTCAAATTTGGTCGACCAAAAACTGAATATCTAATAATTCTGATGTGAAGGTGCAAAGATTTCTTAATCAAGGTGTGGTTTCGTAAATCTTACATCGTTAATAGCCGTTCTTAAACTATCCCACAGGCAACCTTTTTTCGGTAGTAAAACCATTATTTAGCCCTATGTTCATATTATAAATATTCTAGCAATTCCAAAATAAAAAAATAATATGAAAATGAAGCATTTATTAATGGCAAAAAAAAGAAAAAAAATGGTCAAGATGATTTTCTTAAAATTTTTTTACTAACAAACAAAAGCGGCTCGAAGTAACTTCACCAACTGGGCAAGGCAACAATATGGTGCCGCCCCCCCCCCCAACCAACTTATTTTTTAAATCTTATAATGTCTGTATTCTCAATGTCAAACAAACATTTACTTAGAAATATTATGTTTTACCTGCAAGTGTGGCTTAATATGATGAGAATTTTTAGACTTCAGCTATATTTAAATGGTCTTATTGAAACTAAAATAATATATCCAACAAATTTTTAAAATATAAGACTTTATTTCTCAAATCTATTAATTTTGTTTTTCTTTCTTTTCTTAACACTCCCGTTTTGGTGCCACGGCCAATTGCCCGCTTTGCACGGCCGCCTCTTCTTACAAATGATTAAAAGTTTGAAAGATGTTATGAAAGCCTTGGCGAAACCATTTTTAATGCAGTCACTGAGAACATTTTCAGTATAGGAAAATGGAAACGTGGTCAATTTTACTCACTAGTAGTTAAAATTATAATTTTAGCTAAGATCTTAATTAAATCTTATCGACAATAGTGTGACATTGTAACTTAGAGACATTTGTTTTGACAGCAAACCATAAGTTTTTATAAAAATTAATTCAAAAGAATTGGGAAGTTTTAATTTAAATATATTGACAGTAATTTCCAATTAATAGAATAATTAAGTAGTACTAAAATCTGAAATTAATTAAATGTCGTTTAATCTTACAGTATTGAATAAACAATCATAACATGAACCTATTAAACATAAATGCATCATCAAACTATTTAAAAATAATCATTAAGATTTGAAACCGAAGCCACTATCAGATTAATCTAGACTTACAAAAAAACGCAAACAATTTGCGAAAAAAAAAAATCACTGATCAAAATCTAGAGCTATTACATAGCAATATATGTGTCCGTCTACACTGCATTATGCATTCGAAGAGAGCTTCCACACTTTTTACATTTATTTAATGTAGTTGTTTTGGTTTTTTGTCGTTGTTTTGTTTGTTATTTAAATAACATCCCTTTGAGAAATAACACGAAGATTGTTGGATAAGGATTTTGTAATGCAGTCAATTTATGCTGATGTTACATACGTCAAGTGCACCGCGTCAATTTAAATGTGGAATAATTTGAGCGTTTTGCAAGATCAAGGGTATCAAACTCGCGGCCCAGCAGACATAACAGTAGGTATGTAACAGAATTTTTAATACAAATTTAGCAGCAAAATTTTTAAAATTCTTAATATCTAAAATTCTTTAAAAAATTGGCGTAGGCAATTGTTTCCATGTTTGGGAACACTTATCGGTGCGAGCAATTTTCATTTATGAAAGGAAATAAATCTCCTGTCAGATCCAGAATTACCGACAATAACCATGGGTTAGTGATGAAATTAATTACTGCGGACAAGATATCCTCGAGAAGAACCGTTGTCTTTTTTATGCTGTGTTTTCGTAATAAACCTACATTTCTATAAAAACTGAAGTTTTTTTTTTCCCCTTCGTCCCACATAAACTTGGACCTTGTTTATAGGGCCCGAGCGAGCACTTGAGTGTCACATTCTTGCGCAAGAAGAAAAGGACGAGACGCAACAGAACAGTGTAAGACAAACTGCAGTTAGGTATCAGATGACATGAGATTGTTTGAAACTGTGACTTCGAGCGAATCCATTCCATTTTGTGCAGTAGATGACACCTGAGATGTCATCCCAATCTCTAAACTCTACACCACAACAACACACAAGGACGCAAATGTTTGGTGTGAGAAAGAGGCCATTAATAATTTTATTTCAGTAAATCATTTTCTATTGGATAGGAAGACAGACTGAATGCTGACATATCCTCTGTAGGTTAAAGAGGATAGATTTCACCACATAACCATCGTAATATCTAAACATGTTTTAGAAATAGTGAAAAATTCTATTGAATCAAATTTAATTCGAATTGTAAGAAGTAACTTTGATATTTTTTTATGAACTCCTTTATTTTAAATAAAGATTAGGCACACTTTTAAATATAGAAAATCGGATTTTTTAAAAAAAATTTCGAACGAAACATTTTTCGAAGTCGCGAAAAATTACTGCTACATTTTTCCCAATTGAGAGCTGCCCCCTCCCCCAATTATAACAGTTTTGGTAGTTAAATTTTACTTAGCCAAAAAAAATATATTAATTTTGTCTTGCACTGTGTTTACTATTCTTGGTTTTGTTAAATTATTTAAAAGGAGAATTAGTGAAGTTTATCTGTCATTAAACAGCACATTTTCTTAAACAATTAATGAATTAATTGATTGTCAAGATAGTATAATTGGAGGCATTTATGCAATAAGGAACCATCTCCAAAACAAAAATTATAAGATATCACTGTTTTTGGCAAAACATTTCAGATAAAATTCTAATAGTAGATTTTTTCCAATATTAATTAATGCATGACAAATCGACTGTCGTGCCACGTACTGAGTTTATTCAATTTAGTATAGACAACATATAGGAACAGTTTACAATAATGAAACTCAAATCTGTAAAATGGGGGTTGGTTGTCCATTGCATAGTTGGGTTCAATTAATAAATATCGCGTTTGATCTTCATAATCGCTCATAAAATATATTTTTTAAATCTAGATGTATATTTTCATTCTTTAATTCTCATACTTCTCCATACGAAACGTCCGAATAATGAAATTGTTCATAACCCAAGAAAAAATACATTTAATAGAAAAGTGGAGACGATGAATTAACTCCGTGTCGTCACAGGCGAGACTTGCGTTAAACGAGGCATTTCACGAAACTCGGAATAATGTGGCAATTTAGTGTAGGCACAAATATGAATAAAGAGCATCCAAAGAAACTGCAGCTCTAAAATCGCAGATTCAGATCTCGGTTCGGAGAAGAGGAACAAAGTGGTAGCCTTTAAAAAAACAATGGGACTTGATTTGGAGCCAGCAGAAGTTGTTCAGCTAGAGTAAACACACTTATCGTTATGTGGCACACTGAATAAAGGTATTATTCGCTGCCATTGACAGTCACAGCATAAATACTGTAAAAAAGGAGAAGAAGAAAAAAAATTTCTTCATGAGCGCAAAGAGAATCTTGTTGACATGGAAAGACTAAGAAAGGAAAGAAATTAGAACACGAAGTAAACTTCAGTCTAGATGAGCAATTTAGTTTGCTTCGTGGGCAATTTTATTTCTTTTAAAAGATGGTAATGGTTCATGAATGCACGATTACAATCCGGATAATTTCTATACCGTAACTGTGTTATTATAGGTAAAGTACAAAACGTTAAAATAGGAACATATACATAGGAACTGTTTCCATAAGATGTGGAAAACGTGTAGGTAAATTTGTTCGAAGTCTCAGGTTTAACAATGTTTTAATAAAGAATTTGTACCACTCTAATCAAATATTATAGGGGAAATACCATAAGAAATGAGATTTTAATTGATTGATCAATATTCAATGCACCCATTTCAAATTAATTCTCCCTGACTGAAGCTGTGGGGCTGCAGTGGTTTGGTATTAAGATCTCGGACGAAGGTTTAGTTTAGTTATATTAACCTCTCGTTTTGAAGCAACACGAGGGCTATTTTGGGACGCACCTCGTAATTTTGAACCGCGGTCAAATGACGGTCCCGGGTGCAAGGTAGGAAGATAACGAATTCGAGACTCGGTTCCACCGAAGATCAACAGTGCATATGAGCCTGGTGCGCGTTAAGTTTTTAGTCCAAGGTCTGACGTCCCCACGTTGACGAGAAGTGGAAGTTTGAAGAATGGGATACCGACTCAGACGCCGCACAGTGGTCCAGTTTCGGTTTGTAGCGCGACAAAAATCGAAATTTCGAGGTCCGGAAATGGGTTTATTTTCTATGGGGGTAGGTAGAGAACCGTTTGGAACCCTGAAAGCCATAATTGTTTTTGTATAAACATGTAGTCTTGGTAGGTTTTACGGAGGTTAAAGTTGAAGAATGTCTTTCGAACACTTGAGTCGCGTTTCAGTGAGCCCTCGGATTCCGTTCTGTAAAGTCCTACATTGCTCTTTATCTGTCTAATTTTAGATTTTTCATGATGTTGGATCCCAGGACAAGTAAACGAAACCGTTTTTAACACATCATTTTATTATTTTTCATATTTTTATACTATATTTTTAAAGGCCCTTTTTTTCACTAAATTTTCAAGTTTAAAGTGAATTTAAAAAATTTGCACAACTTTGCACACCTTGAGACTACCTTAAATCATTTTTGCACTCTATCTTCTATAAAATGTCTAAAAATTAGCCCCGATAAACCCCGACTTTTTCATTTATTTTATTTTTTAATGTCATCTATGTCAGTGAAAAATTTTCACTTTTCCTTCAATGGCGCAAAAATAAGTATCTGGGTAAAAAAAACCTGTTTAAAAACTAAGTTAGCCTAGTTCTAGCCTAGATGTTAATTGCTAAAAATTCAATCGACATTAATTCGAAAATTTTATTGAAAAATTTTTGAATTTAAGGGGGCGGATACTCAATCTAAAATACATTTTAACTTTTTAAGAAATAAACGCTGGATGGTTTCAAAAGTATTTTAAATAGATTTCAATATTTATTTCTGATTTAGCAGTTGACATAAACACACCGAAAACGCGAAAATTTTGGAATAGTTCAGAACGTGATTTGAAATTTTCAAGACAGTTAATTTGCTTCAGTAACAACCTCTCAAGTGCTGTCTTCAGCTACAGCTAAAAGGACAATAAAATTAGGAGAACTTAACCAAATATAGTTTTTCATAAATAACAAATAATATAAAACATAATTCACAAGATGAAAAGCATTATCATCATCTATTATGCTTAAAAGTTAGTTATTAAAATGTTTTGGAATATTTCATGAATTCTCATATTATTTTTGTGAAAACTGAGGGTAATTTTACTCTTAAAAGTAATTTTTAAAAAGATTTAATGGTATTTATATAACATTTATATTATATTAACGAAATTATTTCACTTTTTAATCGTTTTGGAAGACATTTGAACTTGTCGCACAATTATTCATTAGATCTATCTTAACATTGCAAATATCTGGAATGTTAAAAATAAAAAAAATACCTACCAGACTTTACTAAAATTTCACAAATCTTATTTTAAAGCTATTTCCTTCATTTGGTAAAATTTATCAGAGTTTTTTATATTTTATACAACTAATTATTAACTTTTCCGCAGATTACAACAGTTCTCTCCATAGAGAACAATGGGGAAGAATTAAATAAATTAATACAAATCAAGAAATATCCGACCGATTGTTATGAAATTTCAAGTGATACAACTAAAGTCCATTTTCTTTAAGCTGTGCAAATTTCAAGTCTCTGCTGTTTTTAGTTTCGTCGCTATGATTTTTGTCTCGCTAGAAAACGAAACTGGACCACTGTGCGCCGTCCTCTTCATTTGACTGTGGTTGAAAATTAGTTGGTCAATAAGCGGTGGTTCGGCAGATATGAATATTAATTCCTTTGAAGACGACGACTGAGCATTAAATAATTTTCCTTGTTCAATATACTTGTAGTCGCTTAGAGATTTTTCCTGCAATTTTATTTGAAATTATTTGTAACTATTAAGCAGAACTATATGAAAACCCCTTACGAACACTGTTTCGTTTTCGCTAGAACGTGTTTTAACTAGAATACAATTTTATTATTTTTCACCATCTCCCTATAGAACTTTCACGAAGTTTTCATTTGTAGCCTCGTCAAAATTATAACTGTATAAACAAATCGTTCTTGAATAAGAAGTCATCATCTGACCACGATTCAAAATTTCGAATGTCTCTCCCATAACAAATCCTCGTATAGCTTCAATGCAGATCGTTAATCAGCCGTTTTCTAAATGCTATGTAAAAAGCGCAGCGGATTTTGTTTTATTGCAACAATTGATTCAAACCGGTAATCAAAAATAATAATTCTAAGTTTAGGGGGGAAATTAAGACATCATACGGCTATATATAAGGTAAATGTATTTGCTGGTTTCCTGAATGTAAACTTTAAACCTTAAAAGCCCGAATTTTTAAAAACTGATTTAAAAATGTTTTTCAATTTTTATTTCTTCATGGGAAAATACTTTAAAAAATCCCATTTTGTTTTAAGTAGGGTTTATGACTGAAAAACAGTTTGTAATCAACTGACAACACTGGGCTTTATTTGAGAAACAAATTTCCTTGATAAAATTCCATAACATTAAATACAGATGAATTTTAATAACTAGTAATACGGATAAGGGGAATTTCCTTCCACATTGTAGAATAAAATATGGCATTCCCAAGCGTACAAAAAGTGAAAAAAGATGCAGCCTCAAGTGAAAAACATAAATTTATTTTTATTTTTTATCAGCACCCAGACTGCCATCTATGTAAAATTGATTTAATACAATTTTCAATATGCATCCTATTGGCAACAATAAGCATTAGCATTTCAGTCTTCTCCCAAGATTTTAGGAGATAAAATTGGGTGTGTTGCTTCAAAGCAACACTGCGCATTAAGAGTTCACAAATGCAGAGCGCATTTGTGGAACAAAAATGTACGAACAGTACGTAAAAGGCATATTATTGTGGAACAAAATTATAAATGAACTTTCAACATCATTCAGGTAATTTTAAAATGAACTGTTTTTCAGCCATCAGAGTTGATAACGTAGAAGAAAATTTCGGTATTCGCGAGCCGAAGGTTATCTAAACCAAACTTAAATTAACCACTAAAACTCACTTAGTTTTAGAAATCAACGTCCCGTCTTGAAGGAACACGAGGACTATTTTGGGGTAGGGCTAGTAATTTTCAACCGCGGTCGGATGATGAGGACAACACCTGAGCTGACAACCCCCTCTCCAAACTTCCGCACCATACCAGGGGGAGGACGCTTGACCCCTTACGTATGATTTAACGTACCCACATAAACGGCGAATTTTCAGTGGAATCGGTTTCGAACTTGAAACCCTCCGGCAATGACGGTCGGATAAAATTGTCATACACTGTCAATGACATTTTTCATTTTAAATTTATAAATAAATGTCTCAGGTCACCAAACAGGTATAAAAATTTACAGGAGATTCGAACCTCTAGTCCGAAACATCATATCATGATAATATTTTAGGCTTGATCCGTATATCTTTATATTATTTTTAAAAATTTACTCTTAATTATGTAGCAACGATAACGTGCACAGAAAAAAATGTATTTAATATCACCGCAACGCGTGTGTGTATGAATGCAGTAACTAAAACAATAAAAAGCATTGCTATAAAATATGCTCAAATTATTTTTAAAAAATTCACTAGCCGCGTTCGGCGACCAGCTGTTCGTCCGTAATATTAATAGCCCGTAGCTAAGCTTGCAACTTGGTGAAATAAATTGACGAATTGGCGGTTGCGGGAGCTTTGGGACTCTGCCAAAGTTGAATTCTGCAATATAGCTCAAAAATGGAGAAGGGGGCAGGCAACCATTGATGCATCTATACTTATAAAAGGCAATGTTTGTGTGCGTGCGATGTCCAGACGAATCTATCGCACCTACAACCTTGAAATTTGGCACACAGGTAGTCTTAATGGTGACTCAATGTACCTCGAAGCCGGAATTTTAAAATTTAATCTAGAAAAATTTTTATTTAATGTTTTGTGTTGTTTAGGTTGATTTTTCGCACTAATTTCTCAACACAAAGGTTTTGAATAATTGTACGGAAAAAAATAGACACACCATCGAAAAGAGCACGCGATTTCCGTTCTAATGAAGTTAGTTTTTAATTTCTAATGTAATTTACTGAATTTTGAGAAATTTAAGAAAAATAGTCAGTTTTGCCATCGAAATTTTATTTTTGTTTTTAAATTTGCTGCATCCGACGTTGTAATAACACTAATATTTTCCATTTTTTTCCAGCTTATAACTGGAACGGTTGTGTCGGGTTTAAAACAAGAACGGTTAAAATATCTTTTCCCGTTTCTTTTTAATGAATTTTTTTCTGCTCAGTTTTTTTGAAAGATATTTTTCTTCTAGCGAGCTTCCTCCCGCGACACTTCTCCGGAACGTTGCTGGCAATTTCATTGGCTGACGGGGCAGAGCGCAGGTGACGTCATAATCTTCAACTGAATGACTTCGATTATTATTTTAGGATTCGATTTTATATTTTGCTTGCTGTATAATAATCATTTTCACGTTGCAATTTTTTAATATTGTTTCGGATTAACGTACTCTGTATTGTTTTTCTACAGTTGAAGTGTCATTATCGCGAAGACAAATAAGCGGGAAAATCAATAATGTGTATCTTTTGTTTTGTTTTCAAAACTTTTTCATGCCATTGTGGGTCATTTTTTTTTCTTTTCATTTTGATGAAGTCCTGATTACAGGGGCAACGCCGTGCGCGTACTGCTAGTATCTAGGTAAAATACATACGCTTTCATATGAAAGAAAAATTGTCGAAATCGGTCCAGTGGTTAGGGCTGGGAGACTGTCTGAAGGTTTTTCCCCATAGAAAATGTACAGTGGAGAAGTGTTTTTTCGATTTCCCTCAAAAATGGAGGGTTGTGGGCGACCCTTGACGACATTTCTAGACATCATAAGCTTCCATATGAATAAAAATTATCGAAATCGGTCCAGTGATTGGGGTCGGGGTACTGACCATCTGGTTTTGGCAATTATCCTAAATATGTAGATTAAAATTAGAGAAAAAAATTTTACGGAAATAAAATCGGTATCGCTGTAAAGCTAATGTTTTTGAATTTTAAAGTGACGTGAAAAGAGTTTTTGTTCGTTCATTTGCTCCAAAGTTATTGAATAAAAATATCAAAATTTCGATTCAATTTTAATTAAAATGTTGAAAACCCCTTTCTAAGCGAGCATCTACTATGCAAGAAGTAACAAGGTGTCAAATTTGGTAGTTCTTAGTCCAACGGACCTTTTGAGAGCTTTGAACGATTTTTGCATCATGCATGCAGCGTCACGCAATTTACATATAGTATCCGCCTACAAACATTATCATGTTCATCCAAAATTACCCAAGATCTAAACCAGTCAGTGTGTTTCTCTCGGATACTAAACGCAATTTGTGTGTGCATCATAATATAGTGAAGAATTGCATTTTTGCACTTCTACCCATTGACCGATTAATGTGAAACAGATCTCTAATTTTGGTGTCAATACACATACCAAATTTCATTTATTTAGTTTGTTGCTTTTTGAATCATGGTGTTCATAAGCACACGCATATACGGACCGAGAGACAGACAATCCCTTGACAGATTTGTGATAAAATTTGAAGCATATCTACAATTCAGATGATAAAACCATATGCCAGGGGTGGGGAACCATTTGCACAGAAATGCCACATTAAATTTCGGCAGTTGGGCATAAGGCCGCACAAGCAGAATCTTAAGGATTATTGTTCTGTAATTATTATTATATTTAAGACAATTACATATTTCAATGCAAATTGTAAATAACTTGCAAGGCCGCAGGTTCCCCATACCTGCCATATGCCATCCTTCTAGGGTTATTTATTATTATTTATTTATTTATTTATTTTTGACGTAGACTTACGTCTCTCAATAGTGGTCTAATGGTATGTCGGGAAAGGAAAAAATTATGACGCTTTTCGCGCTCCAAATTTTAAAGCTTATAGCTCCGCAACCAAATAACATAGAGAGTTTGTTTTAGTTTCATTTAACAGAGAAAGGTCATTGAAGATTGCAAAAATAATTTTAGAATTACAGTTTAGTCACAGTCGAGTTGCAAAGTTGGTGAAAATCACGAAGAATTTTACATAGAGTCACATAGTCACACTAGACTAATAGTCACTATACAGTTAATAGTCACAGTTGAGTAAGGTAAATAAGTCTACACCCCTCAATCACAGCGGCCGTTTCGCAGAGACAGCCTCCCGTCGAGTTTTTTTTTTTTTTTTTTTTGTCGCGTTTATAATTTATCGTGTCCCCCGTACACGGATTTGTTCAAAATTGGAAAGAAATTTACAAATTTGGTTTCATGCCCACCTACCGATTTTGTCCGTTTAGCTCTGCGGTTTTGAATTGATGAGCTTTTCCTCAAAAGTGAAAATATCCGCTTTTCTCTGAAAGGCGTTTTTTTACACTTTTCCCATCTTAGTACCCAACTATACAAAGGTGCACTCTCATTTTATCTCAAAACTTATTTTTTCCTCTTTGTAAAGCTACCTAAAGCTCTTAAAATTTTTGCAAAACTAAAAATATTCACTTTTAAAACCCAATTTTGTAAAATGGATATGTTTACTTTTGATAGGAAACTCCTCAATTATGGCGCTCACAGACAGGCGTCATTCCTAAAATTGCTTTTTTTTTTTTCTGGCTCAAGGAGGTTTAAAACGTAGAGATTCATCAAAATATCGTGATCGAATTTTTAGACGATTACAATATTCTATTTGTTTACTTCTTATACGAGAGACTAAAAAGTCATAGAGCAACAAGTGAGATAACATAGTAGAAAATGGAAAATAAAAACATCAAACAAGAACCAGCGGGAGTGGTTTCCCCTAAACTTTCTCGTATACTTCCCCAAAAAGGTGCTGTTTCCTCTTCCCCCGCGTGGATAAAAAAATTCGAACCCAGAATGCAATGACTATCAGAAGGTTTTTCATTGTAGATTATAGTGATTATAAAATATTTATATAAAGAATCAAATTCAAAGAGATGCGTACCGAATAAAACGCATGTATCACACACTTCCACTCTTGCCGGCTCAAGGACAAAGTGACGTATTCCTTCCGCGTGCACAGATATTGACACCAGTACGCATGCGTATGGAGAATCGGATTAGAAAAGTTAATTATGCAATTTGAACGCCTTTTTTAACCGATTGAAACGAAATTTGGGCGCAGATCTATAATTAATGTTAGCAACCGTCATACCAATTTTTATTTATCTAAGCCAAAGGGTTTAGGAGATATAATTTTTACAAGTATGCGATTATACAGACCGACAGACAGTCAACCCTTTGACGGATTTGGTCCAAAATTTGATACGGACCTACATTCATGATGATAAAACTGTGTACCAAATTTTATCCATCTAGCTATTCAAATTTTTGAGTTACAGTGTTCACATGAACGCGGACTGACAGACTTCCCGCGGTCGGATTTTGTCCAAAATTTGATAGAAACCCACAAATTATGTGTAAAGATCACATACCAAATTTCATCCCCGTAGCTCTAATAGTTTTCGAGTTATCGTGTTCACAGATAGAGTGACTGACATAATTCCAAAATTGTGTTTTTCGGACTCAGGGAGGTCTAAAACGTGGAGATTCGTGAAAATCTCGAGTTCGAATTTTTTAACGATTACAATACTTTCTCTTTGTATACGAGAAAGTAAAAACAAAAGCAGATATGTTCACATGCTTAGCGTTACGTTAAGAGAAACCACAGACGACCTTGACGCAAGAGAATTTATTAATAAATTGGGATTGATAATGTAAAATTCTGATGACACGATAAATATTCAGAGCACCAGAGTACACTAAAAATCTTCAATTTGAAGATCAAAGAAAGATAGCAGACAACCTAATTTATTATCAAAATCAAACCTCCAGTTCAAATATTACAACGAGAGAGAAAAATTCAATACATATTCATTCAATAAAAATTTTAATTCAGTTATCTTTTGGCACCTCTAAAACACTTTCAAGCTCAGTTCGCGTAAGGCGACAACTGACGAGATTAAACATCTTTAAAGCATCAAAATAAGAAAATCGAACTTTAATCTTCTAGAGTAAATAAACTAGAGAGCAAATGCTTTTAAAGCGCGTTTTCAGAGAACCCATCGATCTGCGGGCTTTTAAAGCAAAGGGAATCTGAAATGTGTAGATTTGAAAATCGTTTGCAAATAAAATAGTAGGATCGAAAAATAAATTTGCCTGAAATGCTTTTCGATTTCTTCTAGTTTATGTCAAAAGGAATTGGAATACGTACAAAACTGAAAATGAAGGGTTTAAAATATAAAACAAAAATTTTATTTAAATCGGGATGACGGTTATAGTAACGACTTCAATACAGATGTAATTGAGCAAATAAATATAAGAGTCAGTTGCCCATAAGTATCGGAAGGTCGGGGAAGGTGTTAGAATAAGACATTTTAAATATTTCTGTCCAAGAACTACTTCCAGGTCGGATTTAGCCTTTGAAGTGCTCCGTGCAAAAATAAAAAAACTGCGCCCATATGGAACTACAACGTAAGCATTCTAAAAAAAAAGATATATGGTCTTTTTCTTTACATTTTTTAGCGAACGTCCAATAAACAACAGTGTAACTCAGTAATAGACAAAAATACTTATAATAATTTTTCACTTAAAATACTTCTTATAAAAAATAGTTTATAAGACTATAATTCAGACGATTTTTTTTTTACGAACTTTTAGTTTAGAGAATTCTGCAATTAATTCAGAAACATCTAAACAGCTATTCAGTTCATACTCAATTCCTAATGTAGTGAGGTCTGACAATCTTGTTTGAGATGTTGTTCACAAATAGTTCTTGATTATTTTTTAGTTTGGAAAAACTACGTTCCCCGGAAGCAACACTTACTGGAAGAGTTAGTAAAATTCTTAGAGCAATGCTCAAGTTTGGAGCAAAAATCACAGACATTGCCTTTTATATATATAGATTACTGGAGTAGTGCCATGAAAGTTTTGTGCTCATTAGTACATAAAATTAGATTGATTTATTGTATTTTTAAAATTTTTTTCAGAAACTTTTCTAATAAATTCAGAAACTCCGTTGCGATTTTTTTTTCTCATTTTGTTTTGACAATTTTGCGCCCATAAATTTTTTTACTCCGAGCCGGGGCACGGACTAACGGAGTGTTCGTCTTTAATTGCTACTTTTAAAAGGGGAGATCTTATCTCTGTTTTAACAAATCCTTTTCAACAAAGTAATTTATATCTATTTATCCTCCCCTTTCATTATTTATCCTTCCCTTTCATTACTAACACCAGAACACCTTTTTTTAAGTTTCCGATGGAAATAAATTTGTGTATACCTCTGCTTCACGAACTTCGTTAACTCTATAAAGGTGATAAGTTGTGAGGTTTTTTTCCCTTTTTGGTGATTCATTTTTGCTAAACTGACACCCTGTGGAATGTACTTAACTTCACGTGACGATGCATTCACAGGCAAATAGTAACAGCGCACGTTTCTTACGTGTTGTTTTGATACTACATATTTTTTACTTTCTCATATATGAAGTATACAAAGAAAAGATATTGTAATCATCAATAAATCCACCTCGAAATCTTGATGAATCTCCATGTTTTATGACTCTCAAGAGTCCAAAAAAAAAAAAAAATGGTACTATTTTCTATCTGTCTGTGAACATGATTAACTCAAAATTGCAACAAGCTAAATGGATTAATTTTAACGTGATATTTTTATACCGAAATTTTAGATCTATGACTAATTTCGAACTTAATACGTCAAAGGGCAGGCTATATGTTCGTTTTCTCTGTCCGCGAATATGTAAACGATACATTAAAAAAAACCAATGAAATTTGGTATGTGGTCTTAACACCATTCAACTAGAAACTGATCGAATTAAACATAAACCAGCGGGAGTTTTCTCCCCGAAACTTTCTCGTATACTCCTAACACAAGTGGAGAAAAAATAAGCTAAAAGGCAGTAAATCGAACAAGCGTCCCTAACACAGTGGCGAAAAAATAAGCTTGGGAATCGGAAGCTTGGAGGCGCAGGTAGAAGCGGAAAGGATTAACGCAAGTCAATCGCGCAATTACGCAATAACGGCCTCGCGTCATTGTGTGATGAGAAAAGACAAATAGGCGATTTGAACACCTTTTTTCGACCGATTGAAACGAAAATTGGTCACGGATCTACAATTAATGTTAGCAGGCCCCATACAAATTTTTATTTATCAAAGCCGTACGGTTTACGAGTCATAATGTTTAGAAGTATGCGATTATAAAGACAGTCAACCCTTTGACGGATATGGCTCCAAATTTGATACGGACCTACATCACTGATGATAAAACTGTGTACCAAATTTTATCCATCTAGCTATTCAAGTTTTTGAGTTATAGTATTTGCATGAAAGTGGACAAACAGACTTCCCGTAGACGGATTTTGTCCAAAATTTGACAGAAACCTATAAATTATGTGTCAAGATCACATACCAAATTTTATCGATTTAGCTATAATAGTTTTCGAGCCATCGTGTTCACAGACACACATAATTACAAAATAGTGTTTTTCGGACTCGAGGAGGTCTAAAACGTGGAGATTCGTCAAAATCTCGAGTTCGAATTTTTTGACTATTACAATACTTTCTCTTTGTATACTTCGTATACGAGAAAGTAAAAACAGTCAAGAGGTTTTTCGAGATGGTAAGGTCTCGGCTTCGGGGCCAGCGGGTTCCAGGTGCGAGACCCGATTTCACTGAAGATCTGCCGTGTATGTGGGCCTGTTGCACGTTAAATCACAAGTAGGGGGCCAAACGTCCTCCCAATGGTGAGGTGTGGAACTCTGGAGAGGGATGCCAGCTCAGGTGTCGTCCTCGTCATCTGACTGCGGTTCAAAATTACGAGCTCCGTCCCCTCGTGTTGCCTCAAAACGGGACGATAATATAACTAAACGTCGAGAAATAATTTATCATATACGTGTATAAGTATATAAGAGATGATGGAATACATCTTTCTTTGATTTTACATCATTTTAAATTTGTTCCCGAAAGAAAACAAAATTAAAAAAATAGAGCAACCATTCATCGCCATCCTTCTCGAAAGTTTTAGTATTAGCATCATTTATTGACACACTTGATTAAAACACCACCACGACAGTTCGCGAGCAAAATACCCCAGAATCAGGAAACAAACACATCACAGCAAATTTATCAGCTTTATTTATTAACAATTCTTCAGAATTTGAGGTAAAAGGAATTGAGGTAATACCATGTCAAATCAACTAATGGCCGAGACATCAAGTCTTTGGATTTTGTTGATTTTTGGCTCAGAAGTAGTACTAGTACATAAGACGAAAAATGCAAATTTTAAAATTATTTGAATGATTTGTGTCCGAGTTATGAATCTTTAAAATTTTGAAAATTTCATAATCTTGAAAAGATTGCAACTCAAGAACTATTTGACCTACAGAGCTGAAACCTGTTTCATTTTGTTCAGTTTTTTAGGTGTTTCATAAAATATATAGCATGAGCAAATTATTTTTTTTTAATTTTATTTACAAAACCAATTAAAATTTTGTAAAAATTAAAAAACCCAATTTTTAATTTTTTTGAAATAAATATATTTTATTTAACCTCATATAAGCAACCTTCATGCCAGGTTTCATGATGGTATTCCTTAGGTATCATTAAGAAAAAAAAATATTTTCATTTTCAATATTTGTGTTATAGTCCAGTCAACGAAGAGTTTCAAAAAAACATTAAATCATATAGTTTTGAAAACTGGTACACATGTTTGTGAGGGGTTCATGATGAACGTACTTAAAGTCCACGGTCCCGAGGGGTGAAACTAAACTGAAAACTAAAAAATTTTCGAGATATTCAAGAAAAACTAAAAAGGGGGACGAAATCCAAGATGGCGACGCGAGCTAACCCCTCAGGACCGGGGACTTTAAGTATGTTCATTAAGAGCATCTCATGAACATGTGTACCGATTTTCAAAACTATATGATTTAATTTCTTTTCAAACTCTTCGTTTACTGGACTATAATACAAATATTGAAAATGAATATATTTTTTTTCTTAATGACACCAAAGGAATACCATCATGAAATTTGGTAAAAATGTTGCTAATATGAGAATAAATAAAATGTATTTTTTCAAAAAAAAAATTAAAAATGGTTTTTTTCAATTTTTTAAAAATTTAAATTATTTTTAAATAAAATTTTAAAAAATAATTTGATCATGTTATATATTTTACGAAACACTATAAAAAATGAGCAAAATGACACAGGTTTCAACTCTCTAGATCAAATAGTTTTTGAGCTACAATAGCTTAAAGATTATAAAATTTTCAAAATTTTCAAGATCTATAACTCGGACACAAATCGTTCATATAATCTGAAAATTTGTATTTTTCATCTTGGATTACAAACAGGCAAAATATCATTACAATCTAAAACATTGATGGCAAAAATCAACTTTTTTTGGGGTTGATTTGACATGGAATTACCCATTTAGAATAAAGGAAAACCTAAATATAGGTATTGAAATACTGTTTAATTTTATGCCTTTTATTTAAGAATTTGCCAACATTATAATAACATTTATTTAATTTTTCCTTTCCAATTATTTATTAAACAGCTCTGTTCTTCCGCTTTATTTATTTACGACTTCGGTAAAAGTTAGCGTATATGAGAAATGATTCGTTTTTACCGAAGTAAATAAAGCCCAAAATGAACTTCCACAGCCATAACTTTTTATTCCCAATGCAGCTAAAAGAGAAAACAACGAGAAAAAAACTCGTTAAGTGAACAAAGTAACGCTACTGAAGCTGAACAGAAGGCTAATAAATCTTTGGACTTCTATTAACAAGAGTAAATAGTTTTTTGCAGCCAAAACAATAGGAAAGTCGACATTTTCAATTTTATTACTGTATTGCTCGAGTCCTACACGTGGTTGACTTCTGAAGTTCGTACCTCCTAAAATTCTTTCCAACCTGATTGCTTTGGTCCGAAAAAGAAATATGGAGTCCTTTATATCAATGTTATTGTATAAAGCAGGGTTTCTCGAACCTTTTCCCATTTTCTTCCGCCTCCCATTTCGTCAGTAAATCACATTTTATGCATAAAATTTTTTTTCTCGAGTCCCATTCTACTTATAAACAAAGTCGGAAAATGAAGCATTAATAAATGTTAAACAAAAGAAAATTGGTTCAATATATATTTGTTTCTAAAAGTTCATTAAAATGGTTCAAACTGATATGGAACTTTCTGATTATTTTTAACTAGCCGCCTTCGGAGACAAACTCGTTCGCCGGGAGTATTCATTTTAATAAAATCTGTTATTGGAAGCTTGGTCTTCAGAATCCCCTTAGAAATGTATTTTTAAAGTTCAAATTGTGATAAACATTTAACGCGTACTATTTTAGTGGCATTACGAATTCTCTGTTCATTGTGCCCATACACCTACCTAATTATAGGTGTGTGATGATATTTAAGTTTTGACCTTAAATGTAAAAGCAGAAATTATGAAAAATCACAAGTAATCCAATAACCTGCTAGATAAATTGCTTGTTAAAAATATAAGAACAGAAAGTGAAGTCATTCAGCATCGGAGTTCTGTGCGTGCTACAGAATACGTACCTCTGAACCAGAAGAAATAAGACCATTTTGCATTTAGAATCTGATTTTGCATCAAGCCATAACAACGCAAGTCTGTTAATAATTCTTCTTTTATAATTACTAGGGTTAAAGAGCGCGAATCCTCATAGACAACGAATATATTTCTTTCGGTTTTTACGCTCTGCTGAAAAGTTGGCATAATGAGACAACCCCTTAAGTCTCGCATTTTTTTTTTTTTTTTTTTTGCTATCTAATAAGATGACCCGCCTGTTTTGAAAAGGGGATGTCGTTTTCATTCATCTAAGAAGGCATAGAATACTTGAGATGCTTATGGATTCTACGTAATTTTTGTGCCAAATTACAAAGCTAATTAATGATTCAATTTAGTGTATGCCTGAAAATGCGGTAATTCGGTGCACGTCAATATGACGGCCGCGAGACTTAAGGGGTTAAGGTTATCTGACTCTGAGGAGCAGAAATTACATAATATTTGAATGGTTTTGTTTACTGTTTCATTAAAATTCAACGCACTACAGTGACACGATTATCTATTTAGCCGTAGTCCTTATTAGTTTTTCTCTCCCGGTAAATTAATACAGAGATTCATAACACAACAACAAGGATTTAAATTCGGCTACTGAATCAAAGTTCCCGACGAAATTTCGAAAGACGAGATAAGTCCCAAGGGCATACTTAATGCTTTATTTTGATGTTCTTACAATAAATTTCTAACAGATATACAATTACATAGATTCTGTAGCAATAAAAAGATGTACAATTCCCCAAATCTGAAATTCCACCTCACGTTTCTACAAGAGCACCTGCAATCAACAAGTGACACCTGAATGTAACAATCAAAACCCAACCGTTTGGGCGATAATGCGCAGCAAGAAAGCGCCCAGCGATAGGATTTCAACCCAGTGAAAATAAATAAACAAAACTATCTTGTTGAGGAGCATCTTATAAGACAGTAGTGATAAAATTGGCGCCAAGCAAGTAACCAGATCTATGCAAGTCGGCGCACTAAGCACTTATTAAAATGCAACTTCACGTTCGAGCAAAACAGCATGCGGAAAGTGAGATGTGGTAAGCGAGGAGGATAACACTTCTTTATCAATCTGTCACACGTGGGCGGAATGATGAGAGTGTGGCCATCGTAGATTAAATAACTTCTTTTGGATGTCTAAGATGGGATTCATCTGAGAAACCTACCTGAAATGAGGAATGAAGTTTCGCCCAAAAATGAATGGGAGACGAAAGGCGATTTCAGAGCAACTGGTGATTGGTGGTGACCAGTTTTAAGTTTTTTTTTCCTTTTGTTACGATACATATTTTATATCTAAAACTGATAGAAATTTGGGGAGTCGGAAGCAAAATAATAATCTGGAAAGATCAAATTTATTAGCGGCAGATATAGTTTGTATGTGAATAATGGGAATACCAGGATGTTGAAAGGGATAGAGCAGTGATGGCGAACCTTTTCAAGAAGTGGATCAAATTTTGTTCAGTGTTTTTTTAATACTACCCCGTGGGTCAGTGGCGTTCCTTGGAAAGGGGGAGGGGCGTGGTAAAAAGGGTACCAATAATTTGGAAACCCAGAAAATTTGTTAACAGAAAAACTGACAGTTGATCCTTTTTTTTTTAAATCTCACTTTCAAAATTCTCGAAATCTATGTTTGCCTTTTGTTTTACAACTTTTACTTTTGCAAGTGAAGGAGCAAAAAATAAAGGCCGACGTCAAAAAATTGATATATATATATATATGTCTGTTCTCTCTTTTATGATATAAAAATAAGTTTATAAAAATCAACGCGTGGGTCATTTAAAAAGCTTTCAAGGGTCATTGTCTGACCCGCGGTCACAGGTTCGCCACCACTGGGATAGTGTACCTGTACCACCAAAAGTTCAAAATAGTAAACATTAATTTACTTCTTAATTAATGTAAAACTTGCATCAATATTAATTATTAAGGAGCTCTGACCACACAGGCTTAACCCCTATAGCTTCTGGTTCGTATATACTGAACGAGATTACACTTTCTCAGGTACGAAGTCACACAGAGAAGAGAAAGTATCGTAATCGTGAAAAAAGTCGACCGGGGATTTTGATCCACCTCTACATTTTACATATCTCCGAGTCTGCTTTTTTAAAAATTAAGTCAGTCTGTTCTGTTTGTGAACATGATCACTCGAAAACAGGACGAGCTGGTCAAGTTTGTCAAGTTGTGCTAACTGAAAACCGTGTAGTCTTCAGAAGCCAGTAGTAGCACTCTTAGCACGTTTTCATGTAAACTGTGTAATCAGGATACCGTGTTGTACAGGCGATTGACGGTATTTATATTTTACTGGATCCATTATTATTTGTTTTAATGTAAAGTATATATATGCGCAAATATTTTTATTAGTAAAGCGTATATCGATATTAAGGTTTTCAACGTGCACGCACTATGTTACTGTAAATTACTAACACATCCTACTGTGTTGGTCTCCGCAAGAATTATATTGCATTATAACGATTGCCAACATATCGTAAAGGCAAAGAGAAAATTCTAGATCAATATTTACGAAATGGTAAGAAAATGTACTGAGGAGGCGATTCAAAATGATCAAAACAAACAGTTTGAAACAACTTAATACACATATGACAGCTATTTATGACTGCTTCAAAAGGTTATGAATTAACTGTATGAGCATTATTCCCTTTATATATAACCATAAAAATGTAACACATAAAGGGAAAAATATGTTTGGAATGTTTCCGATACTAAGGCAAATAGTTCAAGTGCATAAAACACTCATTTAGAAGCTCAATAATTTGAGCAATTCAAAATCTGACATTTTAAACTACATAGCCATTGTCAATAATTAGTGGAGGACTGAATGAGTAACACTGAAAGACAAGCGATGAGACAAATGGAATCCAAGAGTTAATTAGAAACAAAAGACTGATGGTTTGTCGTAATTATTTTTCGCGTGATTCTAGGAATATAGCTTTCTAGAAACATTAAGCATCATCGAACAGACAGGAGATTACCATTTCCAAGATATATAATCTTGAGAATGCACTCTTCCTACCCCACCTTTTCTTCTGTTCTCGTTTTAATTGCGTTGCCACTTAGTCCTAGACGGTTATGGATCAAGATTCAAAAAAGGAGTTGATTAACTTCCTTACTTTTATTCTAACTGATAGTGCAATGGAATTTAACGATGGGGGGGCGGGGGTACAAAATTTCTCTTTTTCTTCGCAAGTATTTTGATTTTCGGGATGATGAATAAAATCTTTTCAGTTTTGACAGGGAACTTGAAGAAAATTTTTTAAAAGATAAGTATTTATTTTCTTAGTGCAATGAAAATTCTTGATTACCTGCTTGGTCTTTGTCCTCTTATAAAATTTGAGACGCAGTGGCCTGATGCCAGTTTCGACTTCGGTGCAGAGAGTCAAAGGTTCGTGGTCCAGTTGCACCTAACACCCACCACGTACAAGGGTCTGGTGCAATTTAAATCCAATGGGGTCAAACATGATCTCGATGTTGTGGCGTGGAAGTCTTAAGAGAGGATGCTGGCCCAGAATGCCATCCTCATCTTTTGACTGCGTTTCAAAATGACAAGATTCATCCAAAAATGGACCTAGCGTAGCTTCAAAATGGGACATTAATTTAATTAAACTAAAGATTAAATCGTAAATGTAGTAACTGATAAGAAAATAAACGCTTTTTATGGGATTTTGACAAAGCAATTTTAAAACAAAATGTTCTTTGGTTATCTTTGCAAACTCTACACACACTAATCTTATGGCTAAAATTAGATTGGCATTAGAACTGGCATTAACAAAATATATTTATAAGTTAACATTAAAACATCTCCAAAATGTAGTAAACTGTAAATCTTTACCGTTATACAGTAGTTCAGTTAATTTAGATTAGCGACCCATTTTAAAGCTACACGAAGGCTATTTTGGGATGGACCTCGTAATTTTGAATTGTCGTCAGATAATGAGGATAACACCTCAGCCAATACTACTCTCTTCAAATTTCCACATCACACTAGCAGGAGAACAAAAATTCGTTTTGCGATATATAATAATGAAATCCCCTCCCATTCTTCTGTGCCATTTTTCAATCTACATGAATATATTTTAGAATTACCTACGAGATCTCCGCGGCAGTATGACATTCGAGTAATATTACTGTATCATTTCTGACTGAACTCAATTTACAAAGAATATTATTCAGAAGAAGAAAAATCGAAATTAATACAGCCACAAAATACTTTTCTTATCTATAAAACCTCTGTAATTTTTATCGCTTATTTATTTATTTGCAAGCATCTTTTTTATTTCGATTGCCAGTAACTGATATAATTCTTTAGAGAATCTCGAGTCCCCACCCCTCCCACTCTTCTGTGTCATTTTTCAATCAGCATGAATATATTTCAGAATTACCTACGAGATCTCTGCTGCAATGTGACATTCGAGTTATATTACTGCATCATTTCTGACAGAACTCAATTTGCAATGTACTCAGAAAAGAAAAAAAAAAAAAAATTGCTCTTAGATATGGACTGATTTTCAGAAAATGAAGATAAGCTCTACTTGCATTTCGTCAGCAAAGGAAAGAGGAGCAAGATGATTGCCATTACATAAATGGCGTAAAAAACAGGTGAAAATAGGTCAAATATAATTTAAGAACTCAGTTAAAAATTTATTGTCAAATTCTGAAGCTAATAGGATCGTTCCTGTTATACGTTTATGAAATTTTACATGAACTAGGGGGCTCTGCCTCCTGCCCGCTAAAGCTCGCCAACCCCCAGGAGTATTGCACTGTAATCCCTAGGCAAACTCTGCTCGCTTCGCTCGCTACAATGAAGACACTGGGTGTCCTAGCACAGTTGTTATAAAATCTTTATATATATATATAACACCCCCTGGTCGCTCCGCTCACCAACACCCAAAAATCATGTTGTGATTCTTTCGGGATCACTATGTGATCCCAGCTCGCCATGCAGTTATCCGTTTCTGCTAGTATAGTGTGTTAGTGTTTCTGAGCTTTCCAATAATTATCAAAGAATTCAAGATAAATTAAGTATAATTATTGTTATTCTAACACGGAAATCAATTCTCTCTTCATAGAAAACCAGCGGGAGTGGCCTCCCCTAAACTTTCTCGTATACTTTTCAAACATTTGTCATTTCCCTCCCCCCTGCGTTGATAAAAAGTTCGAACCAACTGTAACCCAGAATGCAATGACTATCAGAAGGTTTTTCATTGTTGATTATAGTGATAGTAAAATATTGAGGTGAAGAATCATATTCAAAAAGATACGTATGTATTAAAACTTCGCAATATTTTTTTTTTTATCAAACTCTAGCAATGCAAGTTCCGCGTGCGGAGAAGAAAACAGGAGAATAGTTTGCGCATGCGCAGAGATTGCTTCCAATACGCAAGTAAAACGAGACGCCCTAAATGTTTGCTTCCTTACAAAATCTCGCCGCCAGAATTGGTTTTTGCCAAACTGCCAAGTTTTCGGAGTATCCCTTCTTTGCACAAGCATTTACGCATGCGCATGGAGTTGAACAAGTATGCTATTATACAGACCGACAGACAGTCAACCCGTTGACGGATTTGGCCCAAAATTTTATACGGACCTACATTCATGACGATAAAACTGTGTACCAAATTTTATCCATCTAGCTATTCAAGTTTTTGAGTTATAGTGTTCACATGACTTCGGACAGACAGACAGACTTCCCGTTGACGGATTTTGTCCAAAATTTGATAGAAACCTACAAATTATGTTTAAAGACCACATACCAAATTTCTTCCCCGTAGCTCTAATAGTTTTCGAGTTATCGTGTTCACAGACAGACACACAGACATAATTCCAAAATTGTGTTTTTCGGACTCAGGGAGGTCTAAAACGTGGAGATTCGTCAAAATCTCGAGTTCGAATTTTTTGACGATTACAATACTTTCTCTTTGTATACTTCGTATACGAGAAAGTAAAAAGTCGAAATCGGTCACATTTCTATAAAACAGTTTTTATAATGGGCTAATGCTAAATCCTGCATATATACATATCTTTGGAATCGTTCTTTTCAGAATTTATTCAATTGTAAAGTAACACTGCTGGAATTTTAAAATATTATTTCATTTTAAAATTAGTACCGAAGTCGCAGGTATTAATTTACTGTCTTTCTGTTTGTAACTTAACGTTTTTTTAAGTTTAGCAGGCGAAGCAGCAGTTGCCAAAGGAGGGCACCTGCTTCAAACGTCATACATGGATAGGGCAAACGAAGCCGCTTTAGTTTGACCTATAAATTACTTTCTTTACATCCAGTTTATAGCAATTTAAGAATTATAATTAGATCTAGTAAAAGAAACGGCACGCCAAACAAAAGCACGGCTTCCTCACGAATATATTTAACCAGGATTATTTTCTAAAGATATTCTTGATGCATCACAGGTCTGCAGAAAAATAACAGCATCAAATCCTTACTAATAAAAACATTTACTATTGTTACAAAAATCATCCTCTGGGTGTACGTGAATGCAGATTAAGAAGCAGGGTAATAAAAAAATAGATGATTATTATTTATTTAAGGTGACCAACCGTCCTCCTTTAGGGAGGACAGTTCTCCTCTTGTAAGTTCTGTCCTCCCTTGCAAAGTGTCCTCCTTTTTGATATTTGAAATTAGAAGACTGAATATATATAGTTAAATTCTGAAAAAATAATACAATGGGGAAAATTAACGCAATGAAATTGATAAAAGATTGGGTGGAAATATTCAGCCATTTCAAAAATGAACATATTCCATGCGAAAATTGATTTATTCTTGTTCGAGTTTTGTTGTACTGCTCTGGAACTAATCTAGTCGTTGGAAGGGTATTTCCAATTACTAATGATTTTTGGACATGTGAGGAATCGAGATTGAATATTGACACTCTAGCTGAAGCTCTTGCTGTAAAATTCAATATGAAGGATATTTCTTGTTCAGATATTTCCAACATATTGTTAGAAGATGATACATTGACAAAAAAATATTCATTCTATGGTAAAGTAATTATTTAAATAATGATTAATAGGCATGTAAGCATAAATACAATTTAAAATGTTGCAATTTTTTTAAATATGCATGCATCATATTGTAGTGTATTCTGTGTTACTGTTGCAATAAACAAATTGTTTCTTTTATCAGGGTTGCTACTCAAGCAGGAGAATCAAATTCCCTGACTATTCCAGGAGTATTCTCAAGAAAATTCCAATCAAGCGTGTTAATATGTATTGGTAGCAGAGAAAGTAAAATAAGATTATATCAGCGAAAACACTGAACTTATCTAATTACAGATGAGAGTAACTAAAAATTCCACTTTTGATTCCCCTCCCAAAGCTTCTTTCAAATCAAGTTTTTTTCAAAACCATTAAAAACTATAAAATTTTGGTAAAGCCAGCCATCTTTTTTTTAACAACTGCATAACAAAATTCTCTTAATTTTATTTTACCCACATGAATATGCAAGAAGTCTCATATTAATTTAATGAATGAGTCTGAGTATCTGAAATATTTGAAGTTGAAATAGTGAAGGAAGAGGAATCCTCTCCCCCTCCAATATATATAGCAAAGTGTCTTGAGTATATATAAAGCTAGTTCATAAAAATACATTTAAAATGTTTAAATCATAACATAAATTTCAAAAAAAAAAACTTTTTTAGCGATTGATGCAAAATTTTCCCTGACTTTTCGAGATTTTTGGGAGGAAAATGAAATTCCCTGACTTTTTGGGTTAATTTTCGAATTCCATGACTTTTCAATGATTTCCAGGTGGTGTAGCAACCCTGTTTTATTAAAGATATTTTTTCTTTTATTTATTCATGTCCTCCTTTTCATTGTAAACCAGCGGGAGTGGTCTCCCCTAAACTTTCTCGTATACTTCCCAAAAAGGTGTCATTTTCCCTCTAACAAGGGTTGCCATGCGTCCCGTATACTATTTGTCCCGTTTTCTTCCTCAACTTTGAGTCATTATAATTTTAAAATGACCTGCGCTCATTTTTATGATTATGTGTAAAAGGAAAATGATAACAATGAAAAAAATTGCGTAGGTTCTCAATTTTTACGCGCGCTGAGGTACCACAACTTTATTTAAAGTTTTTAAGATCGAAATCTTACTACAAATATCATGCAAGATTTCACCATACCTTCCATCTGGAGAATGTCAGAACGAAGTTTCGGGTTCAGGGGGGTTGCCATAATTTCCTAAGCGCATCCGAAACTACAATACTTCGTAGACCGCCAAGGTCAAAAGCCAACTATACTAACTTGAGTAAAATAAGCGAAACGCTCGCCAACACACAGTCGCAATGTGCAATTTGAACATCTTTTTTTTCAATGGATTGAAACGAAATTTGAGCACAGATCTATAATTAACATTAGCAAACGTCATACCAATTTTTATTTATCTAAGCCAAAGGGTTTAGGAGATATAATTTTTACAAGTATGCGATTTTACAGACCTACAGACAGTCAACCCTTTGACGGATTTGGCCCAAAATTTTATACGGACCTACATTCATGATGATAAAACTCTGTAAAAAAATTTTATTCATCTAGCTATTCAAGTTTTTGAGTTATAGTGTTCACATGACCGCGGACAGACAGACTTCCCGTGGTCGGATTTTGTCCAAAATTTGATAGAAACCTACAAATTATGTGTCAAGTTCACATACCAAATTTCATCCCTGTATCTAACAGTTTTCGAGTTATCGTGTTCACAGACATACGGGCACACAGACAAACATACGAGGCGTGACCGGAAAGTAAGAACCGTTTCGTTCTACCGCCACCGCAGCGCTAGTGTCGCAGTTCCGCGCATGTGCACACGTGTCTCTGGTTCATTGTCTGTCCACTGACGCCATTGAAGCCGGATTGTGTTGTGTTTACATGTGTTAGTGAGCGTTCAAAATGTTTAAGACGGTTGCCGATCCCGCCAACTGTGAAGTGCGTTATGTAATACGGTTTTTGAACGCAAAGAATTTTAAGCCAGCTGAAATTCATCGTCAACTTGTAGAGATTTATGGTGAAAATGTAATGACTGATGGAATGATTAGAAATTGGGTTCGACAATTGGATGATGGACGCAGTTCATGACGAAGCACGGAGTGGGCGACCTTTTGTTGTCAATGATGGTTTGGTTGCAAAAGTGAATGAGAAAATTCGTAAAAACAGACGGTTCACAATAAGAATGCCTTTTGATGAGTTTCCACAAATTTCAAAAACTGTTTTGCATGAGATTGTCACAAATCGCTTAAATTATCGCAAATTGTGCTCCCGTTGGATTCCGAAAATGCTTACGGATGTCCACAAAACGAAGTGATTTGGCAGTGCTTTGAAATTTCGTACCAGATGCAGTGAAGAGGGCAATGAATTCCTAAACAAAATTGTGACCAGTGATGAAACTTGGGTTTGCTCTTGAACTTGAAGCGCGATTTTAGAGGTAGGCGCTTTGACAGCGATGACGACGCAAAAAACGGTGTTCAGCAGTGGCTGTCTTCACTGGCGGCATCTTTCTTCGAAGAGGGTATAGACAAGTTGGTTTCTCGCTATGACAAATATCTGAACAATGGTATTAACTATGTAGAAAAATAGTTTACGAAATGCTCTTTCATGTAAAAATAAATTTTGTTTTGAAAAAACATTTTTTATGCGAGTTTTTCCAAAACGGTGCTTACTTTCCGGACATGCCTCGTAATTCCAAAATTGTGTTTTTCGGACTCAGGGAGGTCTAAAACGTGGAGATTCGTCAAAATCTCCAGTTCGAATTTTTTGACGATTACAATACTTTCTCTTTGTATACGAGAAAGTAACAAGTTGGTCACCTTAATTTATTCCACATGCCTTTCAGCAAAAACACTAACGTATCACAGAAAACAAAACTAGGCAGCTCTTGTACAAATTTACAACAATCTCAGACACAGCGCTTTCAATAGAACTCAAATGTTTTTCAGTTCACCAGCTTGCTTGCTGATCAAAGTCCAACCGACTACTCTTGCTAGGAAATGGTTGATGGGGTGCGCAGCCCGATCACCGATTCGTCAGGGTCTCGCGTTAGCTGAGCTTGGAAATGAAATGTCCTGAATTTACGTGGATCACTGAAGGAGTGAGAAAGGAATCTTGAACGTCGAGGCAAGGGACAGAATATAAAGATAGACAGCAGTCCAATCAGCAGGAGACTTTCAGCAGAGGAGAGATGAGGGGTGATCAGTCGGGTCAATCATAGAAGAGAGAGGAGGGGCTAGACTGAAGACTCTTGAGGGATCGCTGCTTCAGTGTTAAGAGAGCAAAATTAAAATTTAAAAGGGGGAAAAAGGGAGGGGAGATTTTTGAAAATTAGTTAATGAGAATATTTCTTGGTCTCTTAAGTTTAATGTACACTTGGATTGAGAGCTTGCTTTTATACTTTTTCAAGAGGAAGTGACGATATTACAAAGGAAGCGATGTAATCTTTAGAAGGTTCATGAAATTACTGGCTCCTAGTAGATATAGGACGACAGTTTAGGATTTTTCTAGAAAATTCCTTTTGCCGCCAATTCTGTTGCCAAGTCGCCAAGATTAGCATGTCAGGGAAACAACTTTACAACTTCGTAACACTATTTTCTCATCATCAACTCTAATTTAACCTCCTACAGTTTCACATTCTTTTAGGCAAAATCTTTCGTGAAAAATACATGAATTATTTGAAAAAAAGTATTCAAGGGCTTAGACCAATATGTGCTCCTTTGTTCATGGGAACGGAGTTAAAATTAGAAACATTTTGGTTTTAAAAAAAGGCGACCTTCAACATACACTAAATGTTATTGAATTCACATATTTTTGATTTATTATACGAAAATTTCGACTGTATTCTTTACATACGATATACATTTCCTTCTTACATAAATAAATAAAATATCTTTATGAGGTTTATTTCCACCTTCAACTTTTCTGGGATCGATTTCGTACTGACTTTTCATTTATTACTCCCCTGAAAAATAAACATAGTGCCATGCCCTCTTAAATCAATGTCTCTTTATCCATGGTTGTGAAAGAGCATTCCAATGAAAAAACAAACATATATTTTCCATAACTATTCAATGTCAGTATAATGTTGATAACTAAAGCTGAAAATAAAACTTTAGGAGCCTTGATAATATTTTATTAAGCACCTTGTGCTATGTATACCACCATTTTCTATTTTTATAACCAGACATCATTGCTGATTGTTCAAAAGAACTCCACCCAATAATTAATAAAAAGCTCGCATTAATTCTTGACATTTTCATATAAATTGATGTTATGTTATATTGGGTGAGTAAAAATTGGATTTTGCTTTAATTAGCTTATGGCAGAGTAGGGGAACCTGCAGCCTTAGGCCACATGCAGCCTTTTTTAGTTTCTTATGCAGCCTTACCAGTTATTTACAATTTGCACTGTGAAATAATATACTTGTCTATTATATAATAATAATTATAGAACAATAAGCTTTAAAATTCTGCTCATGTGACCTTTTGTCCAACTGCAAAGTGTCATGTGGCCTTTCAGTGCAAAAAGGTTCCCCACTCCAGGCTTATGGGATTAAATTAAGTAGGCAAATAATTGCAAGACAATAACAAGAAATCATGAAAATAATTGTGAGAGATAAACAAAGTATTTACCGTACTCTTCATGCTCTAATGATAAACACAAAATGCTTTGAGACAATTTAATTTTGGAATTCCACAGTGCATCTTGCAGGAGGAAAACAGACATAAGGTCACAGTAAGATAGTGCACAGTTAAATGACATGAGCATTGTGTTGTTGTCATGCAACTTCTGCATCATTTGAATTGATTCCATAACATCTCATATTAAATTTTACAATACCTCATTCATATAATAATCAATGATTTTACAAGCACTTGTATATTTAATGACTTTAGTTACAATAAATCATATTAGCTGCAAATTTTGTGCCATAGACATAAGTTTGTGTACCTAAGACAACTAAGCAAAATCGATCCTTTTTCTGATATGTAAAAATTTCAAGCACATGAAAATAATATTTTCTAACCAGTTGAAAGAATCTATTCTATCCTCTTAAATAATTACTTTCAGTACACAATATGGCTAACTATGTTTTAATATATTTTATGGTACAAAAGACAGCTTTGGGTATGCTGCACCACAGTGCATAATGTGATACTCATGAATATTGATAAAAAAATAATCATATTTTTATTGATGGATAAATACAAAAATTATCCTGGGGCAAGATCCTCTACTAAAACAGGTTAAAAGGAAATAAAATCTGTATAGGCATGAATGACATCAGAAATTATTTGTGCTTTTAGCGACGATTTTAATTGATTGATTCTGTTTATTTCATGCAGTCACATAATTACTTATTAAATTATTACATTAAAATTAACATCTTCTAAACATATAAATTTTTACTATCAACAGTAATTAAATTCCGATTTAATACCATACATATGCCTACAGCATTTGATAATCAATAAAAAATTTGCACAACAGTTCATAGGTTATCAAAGATAAAGTGAATTTTATGAGCTATAAAGTGAGATAAGTGATATTAACTGATATTAGTATAACCTGATTCTATCTATTCATATGATTGTTTATGGCAACAGTTTAAAACAGCGGTGTGTGACCCCCAGACGCGTCGCGAGCACATTTCTTCATTTATATTTATTTTATTGGCATTATATTTTTTATTGGTAAATAATTTTCTTTGGATTTTGGGGGTCACGACCCACGATTTGCGCACCACTGGTTTAAAACATAATGCTTATAGATGAAGATCAGCAATAACTGATGAGTGGAAAGAAATCACTGAAAGAAAGTGGGACTAAATATCAATTCATATGCTAAGCAATGTTTGTAATTCTTAGAGGGAAGTGCTTGTAGAATAATAGTCTGATAACTGACAAGATAATGCAATTGAATTAATTAATTTGATTCATGAAACTGATATAAGTTATTAAATCTTTTTGTAAGAGTATTAAAAGCATATACACATTTTTTGGACATCCTGTTGATTACAAGAAAGATAAAACTTATATATTTATATATTTTTACTTTTGATGTTAAATAATTTTGAACTGAAGAAGCATGCCTAATTTTTCTCCTTTTTTATTTCTTAGAACTGATAATCATAAACATCAAATTAAAAAAACAGACAAAAAATTATTAAAAGTCAAACATATAAATTTTAAAATATTACCATTTTTATTTTGGTTAAATGTAAATTTTAATTCAAATAGAAGAATATGCTGTAATTATTAAAACTTATGAAACACAACCTTACCGTAAAACTTTTTCAAGAAGTTTGGTAAAATAAATATTTATGCAATTTTTGCTTTAAAAAATAATGAGGCATTTTAGGTTTTAATAATTTAAACTAATTAATTATATATATACATATAATATATATGATATACAGATACTTCTTTGCTTTATGACTAATATTTGATAAAACATTGGTAAAACAAATCCTAATCTTATACCAAAAATGACATAGTTAAAACTAATAAAATTGAATGAAGTCATTTTAAATTTAATTATTTAAGCATTCTCAAATAACACGGAAAAATAACATCATATAAAAGGGATTCATGTATAAATATTTTTGCTGCTATTTTATAATTTGATTGTTTAAATGATTGGGGTAAAATTACACCACAGTGAAATAAACCATGAGCTCTCCAGGGAAATGGTTTCAGAAACAAAAGCTACCATATTCATTTTAATATAGAAATCACAGTAAATGGTAATATACTATTTTCTACATACAACTTGTACATTAATTTTTCATACTAAAAGCACATGAGGTTTCCAAACAAACCAGATACATACATGGTCTAAATATAAATTCATGTTAATTAAGTTACCCTGCATAACTGGCCACTTAAGAAAATTCTGATGTGCCATATATTCCATTTATAGCATATACATACCTCATAACACAAGAAATACTTTTAAAAATGTCTGATAATTGGAGTTGAACTTAATTCGCCAACCTCACGAAACATCACAACAAGCTGTTTTACTTTCAAATACCAGTGCTTACGACTGACACTTCTGCAATCCGGACTTATAAACAAAACAAAAACAAAAATATTTTCGTTGCCATCCGAATTTCTCTTAAAACTGCTTGCTTCGGAAAAATATGATTATCAATAAAGTTTGATAAATAAAAAAATAATTTGACTCATAAAAATATTTTTTTAAAAACTTTAATTCTTTCTATCACATTCTGAATTATTTAGACTACTTTGTTAAATTTAATTTGTCTAACGCACTGCGATAGCTAAAACTCTATCTGTAACTGGCAGAAACAAAACAAAAATTGTCTGCTATTTTACTCGAATCGGGGTGGTATGTCAATTTAAAAGTTCATTTTCATCGATTGACTTGGTTTTTCCATTTAACTCCAGTAAAGAAAAATTGTAAGACTTTCTTATTTATAATTGGTTAAAAATTTTTGTTTAATTAATTTTGCTTAGGAGTAATTGCTATTTTAAAGTAGGTACTGTTAATCTGCTTATTTAAAATCAGAAAGTGAATTTTGCAAACATAATATTCAAAGTAAGAATGTAGATTACATTGAAAATTAGAGAATAAAATGGTTGAATAATATATCTCATCTAAAAATCAGATCCTAGATTATCCAACCATTTTATTCTTTAATTTTCAATGTAATCTAAATGTTTACTTTGAATATTATGTTGAATAAAGAAATCGTTTTTATTCAACCATCATTCCTTCTTTACTCCATCGTTTAAATATGCACTCTAATTCATAATAGAAATTTCAATGTAAAATTGACTGACTATTTATTTGTTATATGTATTTTATTCACAGTCGGTTGTTAAAGTGGGAGCTGGCTTTAATTTTTTGTGAGCTATTCGGAAACTCTTCAGTTTTGTTGTTTATTTTATTTTGTACAGACATCGTTTTCACGTAAGAACTCAGTGGGATGTTTTGTACATGCTTTTAAATGTAAGATTTCTTTTAATTCGGATATGATTAATTACTGGGAAAAAAAATTCTCTCTCTGTCTTGGACCATCTGCCTTAAATGACTATTTACATGCACTTCAGATATAGAAACTAAATTGGTATTCACATGTAATAAGAATGTTTATTTTAAGTATGGTAAATAATAATTCTTGGGGATATTGATAACACTTATGGAAGATGATATTAGTTTCATTTACTGACTTAGTTCATGCCACTGACTGCTGCCATGTTTTTAAAACTTATTTTCTGAAAAAGAATCAATTTTGAATGAATTTTAGAAATAAATAAAGCAGAAATTTGTAATTGGTTGTTGTTAATATTTCAGTTGAGAGCTTTTAAATTGTTACATTCTTAAATGACTAAATTTTGACTCGCAGCTTAATGATGATTTATTAACAGTAAAATACAATATTCAATCTATAAAAATATATTTTACTATTCATTTTTATTGGCATCTGTTCTTAAATATACATGGGCAAATTGAGATTATTGACTTTGCTTCTTGAGCTTGTTTGAGGGAGGAAGAATATGTTATAGTAAATTCTTGATTATCCGGCATTCAAGTATCCAGGAAGCTCAAGTAACTGGAATAATTAGAAAATGAGTTAAAAATTTAAAATGAGCTAAAAATTTTACATCCATGCTAAAATTTGGCATGCGTGCGCCTGCGGCATTCCATTCACGTGCCCAGGATCGGAATTATATCCAGTATTCTGCAACATGACCTCAAACAGTTGGAATCGTTCTGCAGGCTGTTTGTCCAAATTTGGCGGACCACAGTAAAATGCAAAATAGATATAAAAATACTAACTAACCAGTAGAATCTTTATTACTTATTAATGGCAGAACATTTTATTAAAATTAATTATTTAAAACCAAGGCATACATTCAGAATTTGCATTTTTGTCAATGACTTTTGAAGTCAGCTTTCAGCGTGCCTGTTTCGGATCTTCATCCCCAGTGACGTCAGCCCCGATGAAGGTGTGGCTTTCTTGTAAGCCTCGTGCTGAAGGAGAGTTATTTTTGCCATTGCTCCAATCTCTGAAGGCTGCGTTGCATGATACATGAAGAGAGAAGGCACGGCATAAAGAGTGCCTCGCTTCGATTGTTCTGCAAAACATATCGTGGTTTTTTTTGGTGTGTGTGCGTGTTTTTTTTTTTTTTTTCCAAGGATGAAATGTTCTGCTAATACCTCGTTTGTTCTGTGACGCATGTCGTACTTTTAAGCACTTTCTGCTTCCGGGTTCACATGGGCAATTTATTTCCTGAATGCAACATCCGCTCCACACAGAGGGACGTAGAAAGAAAAAAAGAAGCAATATACAGTACAGTGATATACACAAACTTGTTTTATGGGGGAGGGGGGGGGGTTCAAAAGCAAAAGTGAGGGGAAAAAATGGCCCTCACCTTTCGCCGAAAAACCAGACCTAAAAACGAAATCAACAACCAAAAATAAAAGGTAAAGGGACAGAATCGGTAAAAAAAGGCCACAATCTACCCCCCCATTTATCCCGCACACTCAACTACCTGGACTTTTCAGGTATCCGGAAATCAGAGTTTCCCGAGCATACCGGTTAGTTAAGTTTTTACTGTATGTACAAGCATGTATGACAACTGTGAAAACAAATCAGATTTGTAAATTATTTTGAAAAAAAATAATGATGAATTTGTTTTCTTGCATTTTTATATGGAAATATTTAGTTTTATAATTTTACAATAAATTTTGATCTAATTGATAATATTTTTATGTTATTATGAAGCTTAAATTTTGTGTGTTGGATTCATAAACTGTTATGAAAATTAGGGATGTAACAAATATTCGGCAACTATTTGGTATTCGGCCTATTCTGCCTTTCTACCAAATATTCAGCCGAATATATTCAGGATAATAATTTTTTAAATTTGCTTTTACATACACATTTAACGAAGAATATTGCAGAATTGCATATCAGTTGCATAGTCCATAGGTATAAGAAAGTTACATTTTTCAGCATTTTCAGGGGGAATTCTGTTCTGTTTGGTTACATACATATATAATACCAACTATGTATGTAATGAATATTCAGTATTAGGCCTATTCGGGATAAAATGTTTTTTAAAAAAATGTTGTTTTAAATATATTTGATAAAGAATATTGCAGAATTACATTTTGATATATTTATTATAAAAAAATCTAATATTTATCCAATTTTAAGTTGCATAGTGCATAAATGTATTTAATAACGTTGCATATCATGTATAGAAGTCTGTTCCATATGGTTTCATATATTTTTCCCATTTCAGAAAATAAATGGGCACTATATAATGTTTGTAGGTGCTGAAGTACATTAACTTGCTAAACTAATTTGAAATTTTTCTGCACTTTTTTCCACCAATTAAATGGGCACTCCATCCTACCTATTAGAAGTTCTTGATTAAAATAAGAATTTACTTCAGTAATTTTAATTTATCCATTCAATTTTCTTCTGTGTTTATCATTGTCATGTTCTGCAATGATGGCTCTTTTATTTCTTTGAAGAATTCCTACAATGATGACGGTTCCACATTTCTTATTATTGGAATTAAGGTATAATAAATATTACAAGTATACATAAAAGTATTAACATTTTTTAAATATACAAATAATAAAAAATCAATTTTATTTAATATTAATTTTTTTCATTTAAAATTTGAAAAATATTTCACTTACAATCAAAAGTGAAATGTTTTTAAAAATTTGGCATTCGGCCTGAAATTTGGCCGAATATTCGGTATTTGGCTAAATCAGTATTCGTTACATACCTAATGAAAATGCCTTTTTATCCTTTAAGACCGTATGTATTTTTCTAACCAATGGATTGAAGCCTGACTGTAACTCAAAAATAGTCCGTATCTGCCATCTGATGAGAAAATTAGATCTATTGAGATTCTGGAAACAGAAACAATTGTTCTTTGTGGCATTTACTGCACATAACTCCCCAGGAAACAAAAATATTAGCTAATGTCTAACCCACATGATCTTACGGGCTGGGGCTTAAAGGATTAATACTTAAGTTGCCAATTTATTTTTATGCTGTCTAAACAAGGGTAATATGTTAGTTAATTTGTAATAATTGGAAGTACATTGAATTTATGAAGAAAACTGTACCATTATTACAGTGGCATACAATAATTTCAAAAATTTTGATAATAAAAAAAAATTACCGAAAATATGCTCAGTAATTAGTAGCAGAGCTTGTTTGAAACATAATATTTATTATTTTTCTGTGAATAAATGATATTTATGTAATTTTTTACTGTTATTTCCTTGGTTATATAGCATTACAATAACACATGCTAATGGCATTAAAACCAACAGTAGCCCATTTTTAAAATGGATTATCCATTTTATTGAATTGATGAATCAAGGCATTTAAAAAAAATATGTGTGAAGCTGGTTTAATTGATGAAAAACCATATTAATTTATTTAAATTTATAAAGACTGTGTTAATTAAAGAAAAAAAAATCCAAGAATCGTTCTGAATGGCCAGCCCATATAAAGTTCATAAATTTTAAATGAAGTTTTGGTATTTAACAAAATGAAAGGAAAAGTAAATTGGTAAATCAAATGAGTAGAGTACATAAATTGACATTTCTTTTATATGCTTCTCTGAGTCTAGATGGAGTTTAAGAGCAACAATAAGTAAGGCTTAGAACATTAGTAAATGCCTTTTTTGAGATGTGTTATTTTATTTTGAAGAACACCAGTTAATGTTACATGAACAGTGATGGCTCGTCAGCTCGCAAACAAGCAGTGCTGCAAAATTTGTATAGACCTAGGTTGTAGGAAATTTTGTGCTGATTATTTTGGTATATAATGGTATACTAAAAATTTATAGTTTTTGAGATATAAGCAAAAAACTGGGAAAAAACGTTTTTCATGCTTTTTTGGCTATAACTAAATTTCCAATAAAAATTTTTGGTAGCAAATCTTAGATTTGTAATCAGCACACCAAAAAACATAAAGGAGCAAAAAATTACAACTCATCCAGAATTTGATTTAAACAAACTACTTAATGATTGAACTACTGAGAAAAAGCAAAAAAAAAAAAAGCCAAATGAGGAATTCGTACCAATTGAGAGCTGTGGAAAACACAGCTCAAGGACATCTAATTTTCATGGGAGAAAGGGTTGCTTTTTTTCTCCCGAATGAGCTCTCCATGTTGCTCAATGAGTGGATTTAGGTCCTTAGGAGGGACAAAACTGTCTGCAGCTCTGGTCTGTCTCTCTTAATCCTTGGTTGATTTTCCGTCTTCCTTTTATGTTTTTTTAAATTTATTTTTATTTATTTTTTTACCATTTTTGTTGATAATTGAATTCTCAAAGTGTAAAAGTAAGCCAATTAGAATAAAAACAAAAATACAAGCTTTCAAAATAATTTCAGAGAGGACTGCAGCTGTAATGAACGAGCCACCACTGTACATGAATTAAGGATTATATACATTACATAGGTAAAACTACAAAATAATAATAATAACTTTTGTACTTTTTCAGTATAAAAGTATGTGGGTGAATATTAAGAAAAGTGCCAAATTGAATATGGAAAATTTCAATTTTTGAAGATTTTTAGTGAATGAAATTAATAGTGTATTTTAATTACACATTAGTAACAGATTTTTTTTTAAATTATGGGCGAGGTCAAGGGGAACATTTACCCCCATTTTCGGAGGGTTATTTTTCTGGACTGTAACAGATCTGATGCGAATGTTACAGATCTGACAAATGTTGCCGATTCCATGTTTAACTTGTGCATAATACATTATCTATATAATTTAAAAACATACATGTACATATACAATATTTATACATGTAAAAAGTATACATGTATACTTTTTAAAAAGTTTTTTCAGCTGTCTTAACAGTAATCAAGTACAAAAACCATATGTTGTGAAATCAAAAACATCTTGCCAACTTAATGCATAATTTCTGCATATCTGATGCCTGCTGCACTAACAGAAAAGTAAAATTTTGCAGCAAAATTTATGCTTGTCCCCGCACCTGCCACAGAGCTAATTGTAAAGTGCCAAAACAAATTCTTGAAAAATGTTTGAAAATGTGTTCACATATGCATTTGCTTTGTCAAAAATTTGCTATTTATTAATTAATTAAAGGCTGAATTTAAAATTTGTATTTCTGTTAGTAATTAAATGATAATTTAATTTCAAAAACAATTAAATGATAATATATTTTTAATTTTTTAATGGATAAATAAGATCATCTTATAATGAAATTGAGTAAGAATTAGAATTTTTAAAATTGTTTTCCATTTTTTTTTATGTTCCAGATTAAAATGGAGGAAGAAAATGCAGCTCCCGAGTTAGCTGTTGAAACGGAAAATGTTCGAAGATGTTCTTCCACTATTGACACCCAAATTATACAGTCACCACCTGAGACATATGCTGAAAGTAGCAATATTAAGAGTTCTGTAAAACCGTCCTCTGAAGTGCTTACAGGTGTAAAAGGTGAATCAAGTATTAAGCGAGTTGATTCTGATTCGAAATTTGGATTTATGGAAACTGTTCCTTTAGAACTTTCTATGCAGGAATCAGCACCTAATAGTCCTGCTCCAAATTTGACTGTTCAGAATTCACAAACAGTGTCTGTGCAAATGAGATCATTAAGTTTAACTGAGAAAAGATCAGGTGATCAAGTCACTTTCAGTGCTAAACCTCATGTGAGTTTGATTTTCTCAAAATTAATGTTTTAATTTTTTATTTACCAGACTACTTATTTAATAAAATTTATCCAGCAGTGAGATTACTTTATTATAAAATGTATTTTTTCCCTTGATATTTGAAACTCTCTTAGTTGATAAATGTAAAGAAAATGTTTATTTACATTTGCTTGAATGTTTATTAAAAAATGCTGATTATTAAACATTTTAAGTAGCTATTTAAAAAAGCTAATATTTTTTTTATATTTCATAAAATAAGTTATTTTTCATGTGAGTAACAGTATATACCTAAATTTCTGAGCATTTCTTGTTGTTTCTGTTACTCATTTTTAATAAATTTTGGATACATAAAATACAAAAAATAAGTTAGTATTTCTGGTTTTAATTATCTTTGATATCTATCATTGCTATTTAATTACAGTATAAATAGTGTAGCAAAGAGTGGGAGACAGTGTGGCTATTGGAGCTACTACTGTTTTGAAAAGGTTTAAATGTTTTTCACCTCTAATTTTGAATTATTATGTATGGGACAAGAAGAAGCATTTAATTACTTATTTTTGGTGCAAAAAATGTAACAGAATATGGTAAAAAAAATTAATAGAATAATTCAGAGTATGATTGTAACTTCTGATTATTCATAAATTAGCAAACTACAGTTTGCAAATTTGAATGTATTGCTCTGCAAATTTTCTGGCAGGCTTAATGGTTTGCAGTGTATCTGAGTTAGAAGCCTGAAAATGTTTGGAAAAAACCAGCCAAGATTTATGAAAGCAATTGTATGTTCATTGTTGCTTCTTGGCTATGGAAGTAGTCTAAGTAAATAAATATAATCAAATTTAAGTATTAGATGTTTAGAAAAAGTGAATAAAGATTCAAAATTAACACTTTCACAAGATTTGTAGCTAACTGTTCTAGCTCATCATTGTGGCAGTAGTCCTTTAATTTCAGTATTAGTGAAGTTATGGCCAGAATATTTTTCAGAAAAGGCCATGCTTTTATGTGGCTTCATTCATCAAAATGCTACTTGAAGCTATTTGGTCATCACTCATTTGTCAAAAAATATATTCCTCTTGTTTTTACAAATTGTTATTTCCATAATAATTATATTTCTCTGTATAGTACAGCTCGAGATAATTATTTACAATGGGAATAAAGCAAATTTCAAGTAATTAAAAAGAAGCAATTGTCCCAAACCAAAATAGTATTTGGATATTAGTTTGATAAGCTATTCATAAAATTTCATAGCAATCTATGAAACATGTCTTGTTAATTATAGACATTGTTTTTATTTTTTAGCATAAATAAAAGCATGATTATAAGAAATAGTTTAAAAAATAGAATGAAAATCATTAAAAATGACTACCAATTTTTCTGCTGTTGCATATTTCATTATACATTCATACATTTTCTATGACATATATCATAGCAAATGTATAATAAATGTGTTAATATATTTGACTTATTTAAATTTATTTCCAGTCAGCAGATTGTGATGCAAATACTCTAAGCAAATATTTCAGTACTGAGCCAGCCAAGTTACAAAAAGTGGATTCAGAAGGATTGAATTTCTTCAATGCTTTAGCTGAAAATGCTGTGGGAAGTGCTAAAAACGACTCTTCAGCCTCAATGCCAGAACAAAAAGTCCAAAAGAACCCAGCAGATAAAAAAACAGAACTTGCTCAAGAAGTTCGTGAAGATTCTTCTACTGGTAATATTTTTCAGTAACGTCATGTTCAGCAACCATGTATCTTATTAATAATTTACTATTTTTGCTTAATACTGCATTCATTGCTATTCCTTTTCCTCACATTATTTAGGCACTGATGCAAAGAATCCTCCTCCAATCCTTCTCAAATTTTTCTCTGAAGATAAGAGTGGAAATGACAGAGATGGAAAAGCTTTCTTTGATAAGATTGCAGAAGAGAAACCAACAGGAATTCCCTCTGTGTTAGAAATTAAAGAACCAATTATAAATGCCCTTGCTGAAGAGCCATTTTTAAGTTCCCCTATAATAAACAGTGAAATTGAAGAAGCTTGGATACCATCAGAAAGAACACGGCAAACATTAGTAACTGTCATCACCTCAAACTCTCCTCTTACTCTGGATAAAAGTCAGCTGACCTCACCATGTGTTGTTCTTGAGGAAGATTTGGTAAATTCATACTTTAGTTAGAAATATTGAATAATAGAGTACATTCAAGTTAAATTTTTTTAGTATGTTATTTGCTATTATTGTAGCTATTTTAATTGCATCAACTATTATTACTAGATGTAAAAATGGCGCTTTATGTGTTTTCTTGTTATAAAATATCAGATAGCTTATATTGGAAGGCAGCATTAGAGCCTTACATGTTCACACCAGCTCTGAATTTTGTGTTATTCAAGTGTGATGCTGGCATAAACTTGTTAAAAAAATGCTAATATTATAGTAAGTAGTTAATATAGAAAAAGGAAATATTGGATGAATTTAATTTAATAAATTTATCCTAATTACATAAATTAGATTTCCTCTTTAAAATATAATTTTTTTGCTGATTATGAAATTAATAGTTTTAGATATTTTCTGATAATTCCTTCATACTTATTCATAAACTAATGAATAATTTATTTCAACATAAATTACAGAAATTTACAACAACAATAAAGTATTTCATTCTAAACTTATGTAGTATAATCAAGTACATGTCCTTTTTAATTGGAAATAATGGAAGTTTATTTTCTTTATCTTAAATAATAGAAAAATTGTGAAAGCTCATCATTTTATTGAAAATGCTATTTTTATAGGATGATCCAGTGAAGCAACTTTTGATACAGTGCAATTCAATTAATGCACAACATAGGAAAACTTTAACTGATAAAGATGTAAGTGAAGATGAAGCTGGATTACAAAAACTGATGGTATGTTAAAAATTTATTTTTACTTATGAAGTGTAATAACATATTTTATTTTGATTACATAAATAAAAAAAAATATTTTTAAAAGACCTGAAGTTATTTCAAAAATTAACTTATTTAATAAAAGCAGTATTTAATATATTAAATGTCAAATCAGTCGGCTGGTGCTAGATTTTGGTTTATGATAGTTACTTTACTGAACACCATTATTATGTATTTTAATGGATTTTGGCAGAAATAGTTTTCATTTTTGAGAATAAATGCATTAAGTAAAAAAAAAGTTAATTCTTTTATGGATGTGTTGTTGTTATAAATATCTTTAAAAAACATGTAATTCTCAATCAGAAGTCGCTTTGGGAGCTTTAATATATTATGATACTTCAAATTTATTTTTATTTCCTTAAAAGTTAAACTTGTTTATATTTAGCATTGAATACTTCCTTTATGGCTCCAATGTGTTTTTAAATCCTCTTTCTGTTTCATAATGAACAAAATGTAATCCTAGAAGACAAAAGATTCATGCTTTTGAATTTTTACACACTATAATGAAATGATGCTATCATTTCGATATTGTATTTACAACTTATATATTTTCTGCTTTTGTTTTAAATTTTCAAATAGTTTCTTAATATATTTCTTAAATGTATGTATTGTTGCATTTTAGATAACTTTAATATCTCTAAATCTGTAATATAAAAGCCCAAAGAAGTCAATAACACAAGGCAGAGTTAAAAATATCCCCACCCCTTTGGTCTGTATCATTATCAAACACGCAAATCACGATTTCTGTTTTGGCGTCAAACAAGTCGGACAGTCTTTTTTTTATGTATAAATTGATGGATATAAGAAAGATTAGTTGGTACATCATCTACCAACATATTTATGAAATAAAAATGAACGGAAAATGTTCCAGTACTTTTAAACTCAGGTTTCAATTGTTTATTTATAGGAAGCTGGTTGTTATAATGCTGCTATTAATCTGACTAAAAAATTACTAAAAGCCTGTGGTCAAGGTCTTGGAGATGAGGGTAAACCATGTAAACACACTCCTTTATCTTTGAGGGTAAGTAAAATAAAGAGATTCTGGACAACATAGATCAACAATATGATTGAAAAGGTAAAAACTCAAACCTTTTTGTCATAGATAAATTTTAAGAAAAATACTGTACTCCTCTACATTGTACAAAACAACTTGAAATAGTTTAGACGGCTGAGGAGCTTCAAATAAAAGTTATTTTATTTGCATTTTTCTCTGTAGCATTTAATTTTAAAATGCTAACATTTCAAGAGCTGTTCTTCAAAGCAATATTTAATTTCAACGTCAGTATTTTCTAGTTATTGCCTTTATGAACTAAACAAAAGATATTATAAAGGAGGAGGGGGGGAAGAATACTAAGTATCAAAAGCATTATTTAGTTAAACATGAATATAAAGTAGAAATTACTGCAAACTTTATTTTTCATAAATTTATATTTCTAGATAATTTTATATGTTCATGTAATGTTTTATTAAAATCAATAAATCTGTAAAATTTCAAACTGTTTTGAAATCTACAAAGTTGCTTTACCAGTTGTATTTTTCTACATTTTTTTTTTTTTTTTGTGATAAGAAAATAATTCTATCTATGAATAGACTTCTAAAATTAAAAACAAAAATTTAACACTTTTGCAAGTTTATATTACTTTAAGTTATAATCCTAAATTATTATTCATTTTTCTGCTTGCCATTGACAAATTTAATTAGTGTGCATACATTAAGTAATGCCCATTTGTATGTAGTATCTACATACAAATACGGGCACTTACATAATAATTTATTCCAACATTGTTTCAAATTACATAGGTATTTTTTATTATATTTATTTTATAAACGTACTGAAGTAAAAAAAATTTAGATAATGTGATAATTCTTCTCATGTATCACTGTTTGTATTGTCATTAACTGCTTTTTATCTATTAAATTTACAAGCAGTATATAACATAAATACATATCTTTGTAGTGGTTAAATTTTCATTGTTTTTTTTTAAATGCAGCTTTGGTATGTTCGCCTTGCTTTATTAGTGAAGCTACAACATTACTCATATGCAGAAATAGAAGGAGCTGCCTTTGGAGACTTAGATAAACCTGATTTGTATTATGAATTTTATCCTGATGTTTATAAAGGCAAAAGAGGTAAAATTTCTGACATAAAATTAAATTTAGAACTGATACAAAAATTTTGTGAAACTCTGAATGCTACAGACTAGTGATTTATTCTAGCATTACTGAAACAGTTAAATTTGATTATATTCACTCCTAAATTTTGCACAAAAACAAAAGCATTCATAATATAACTACCAAATACCCTAAAGAATGGTTTTCCTGATCCTATCTGTGTTACAGAAAAGAAATTATGAATCAAGCTGTTTTCACCCAGGGGTGAATATTGCAATCTGCATTTCAGAACAGTGCATTTCTGATTTCAATAAAAATTATTGTATTGTATATTGTTATATTAAAGGTGGTAAAATTATTTAAGTTTTACTTGTTAAAATTTTACATTATTGTAATGATTATATTATTTGAGCAGAGAATTTTAAATTGGTACAAAATTATGCTATAATTTTTTTTAATTTTTCTTACTCGGAAATGAAGTGAACTGAGAAAAACTTTTTTAAAAACATTTTAAGGTACTGTAAAGCTTGTTTAGAAAAATTATTTAAAACTGTATAAAAAAGTTTATATATACTATATAAAAAGTTTAAAAAATTAGGAACTGAATGAAAAATAAACTAAACTTTGTATTCTTTTTATATAACATATATCTAATTTGATATGCATTGAGGATATAAATTTCTTGATAATTTTGAAAGGATTCTTTTGCAATGGACTAAGGATTTGAATTTTGCTCAGCAAGAAAAATCCTCTTGCTGTGGTGTAGAAGTTTGGAAGGGGGGAAGGGTGTGAGCTCAGGAGTCACCCTCCTCATCTGGCCACAGTTCAAAATAGCCTTTTTGTTGCTCTGAAATAGCAAATAAAATTACAAAGTATTTTTTTAATTAAAAATTATTATGAAATATTTTTGTGCAAATGTATAAAATATGTCCTTTTTATATTAGGTACAATGGTTCCATTTCCTCTACGTCTGCTTTTAGCTGAATTACCTCAGTATCAAGGTAATTACCAAATTGCTCTGGATAACCTATATCAAATTCTTCAAGTTATTCAAAAAGTAAGTTAAATTAATGAAAGAAAAATGCTTCCATGTTCTGTATTCTTAAATCATTTTTTAGCTGACCTGAGTATTATAAAAAATTAAGAAGAAATATAACAAATAATATTCAAAATAAATATTTTACAAATGGAATCTAAATGAATATTTCTTGTAATTACTAAAGAGCAGAACAAAGAAAAAATTTTCTTTCAAAATAAAGGACAAGCTATGAAAATAACATTTTTTTTTAAAATCATAGAAAGATTTCTGAATCACACAGATTTAAAAGTATAACACATTTCAAATATAACTGTATTATTTTTAATTATTCAAAATTAATTTAGATTAGCAATAAGCTTAGATAATAGGGCTAACAATACACAGAGATTCATTAAATAAATTTTCTGAGCATTGATGTCAATGTACTATTGTATACTTTTTTAATGGGAAGCAATATGTTTAGTGTATAAAATATCTGCTTCAAATGAGTTTTTATGAACCAAAACTGTTTAGTGTTTTAATGGATTATATCAAGATGTTTCTCCTGAAATTGGTGTACTTTTATCACTTAAAAAATATTTTTATAGTACTAAAATCTGTAAAAAAAAAATTATATTTTCATTTGGTATATGATTGGATAATATAAATGAAAATAATGGAAGATTAATGAAAATTTTTTGTTGTGATGGAGATGAAACATGCACTGTAGATTCATAAAAAACTTGATTTATTTTTGAGTTATACTTGATTTTTTTTTTATATATAAACCCACTAACCTTAAGTATTTTGGTAACAATAAACTTTTAAGGAGTGTATATTTACTTCAATTTTTTAATTGTTTTTATTGTACTGCAATATTTTACTGTAGTAAAAATTATTCATTACAATATGAACAGAATGCTGTAACTGAAAGAGTAATGTTTTTCATTTAAGTAGTTATGTAAATTAATAACTTAAATTAAGATCAATAATTTCTTAAATAATGATTTGTTAATCTGATAAACATTTTGTGATTTAATTTTGCAATAAAAATATTTAATTACTGAAAATAATCTCATAGATTTTGCAAAATGTTCAAAATGGATGTGCAGAAGATGGTACAATGATCAAATTGTCAGATTCTAGACGAACAGGTACCATTATTTTGCTTTTATTGTAACACTAGCCTGTTTTATTTCCGGCGACCAGCTTGATCGCCGGAAATAAAATTTCAACTGAATCTCTTATGCATAATTTTATATTCATGGTTCCCTTAACCCTTTCTCGTTCATTGGTATCGCAGTGAAACCACACATTGGGCATTTTTTTAGACAGCATAGAGTAAAAACGTAGTATAGAGTTTAAACATAAAGTCATTTTTCTTTCAAAATTTAAGAGCCAGATATATAGGCCAACTTATATAAAAATTCCAATTCAATACCGTTAATATTCACAAAGATATCGGCATTGCAAGAGCTGAATTGCTGTTGATATCTAAGAGAAACAAAATGATGAGGATTCTTGCCCAAATTGATATTTTTTAAAATAGAATCTTCGAAAGCAATATTGAATTTTATGAAGGTTAAATATCCTGAATGCTTATGTATATTTAAGTATAAATTAAATTGCATTTCATTGATCACTTATTTAGAGGAAAAATAACCCATTATCGTTCATTGGTTTCACTGTGAAACCACAAATTTCTTAAAAATAAAAAATGCTAAATTTTTTTCGTTTCCATATTTATGATCAACTACATGTCTAATACTCATTTTTAAAATAAACTTAGTAATTTTGAAAATAAAACATATAGTGAACATGAAAGGTTAACAAAGTAGTTTTAAACTTCAAATTGCTATAGACATTTAACTGGCGTTCTTTTCGTAGCCTTGCACTTGTTCTGTTCTTGTCTACAGTAACGTAAAATACGCATTTGATTAAAATGGCTTAAAACATGCTAATAAAAAGAATTAAACCATAGCAAAGATAATCTTTCAGTTTACTGGATTATTTCATTATATACTTATCATCTTGAGGACTTCCTTTACAGATTTCATATAAAAATTGATCAAATAAAAGAAGAAAGTATAATCCAATAAGATATTTTCTAAGCTTTCATCAATGGAAGAGAAACATGCAATTAAATATTTGTTTAAACAATGAAAACGGTTTGAAATTCGTTGCAACAATGACAAGTATTGTTCTAAATTATGACAAAAATATATTTAGAAATTTATTAAAATTAGAGAAAAAATTGCACAACTTTATATCATCATACATACACTGAAGAGCCACAACATTATGACCACTTACTCAATAACGCATTGTGCCTCCTTTGGCCTTCAAAACAGCTGCAACTCGCCTGGGCATAGATGCCACTAGTTTTTGGTACATGACTGGAGACAGGTTGTACCAAATGTCTAAGCAGCGGTCACACAAAGTCGAGATATTCGGACATGGTAGTGTTTGAGCTCTGAGCTGCCGCTCCATGACATCCCAAATGTGCTTCATCGGATTAAGATCCGGTGAGTTAGGTGGCCAGGACATTAAGTGGAATTCATCAGTATGCTCCTCGGACCACTCCAACACAATCCAAGCCTTATGACATAGGGTGTTGTCCTGCTGGAAGATTCCATTTCCAGTTGGGAAGAAAAACGCCATGTAAGGGTGCAACTGATCCGCAATGATGTTCAGATAGTTCACAACTTTCATGGTCTGTTCTACCACAACTACTTGTCCCACAGCCGCCCATGAGAACGTCCCCCAAAGCATAATACTGCCACCACCAGCCTGTGTATGACCTGCTGTACAAGAGAGGAGCAATTGTTCGCCTGGCAGACAGCGTACCCTGACACGATCATCGACGTGATGAAGGAGAAATCGGGATTCATCCTACCAGGCAACTCTCTTCCACTCATCCATGGTCTAGTCTCGATGTTGCTGGGCCCACTGTAGGCATACTTGACGATGACGCTTGGTCAACAGAGGCACACAAGTGGGACTTCTGCTGCACAGTCCCATATCCAACAATGTCCGCTGAACTGTGTGTTCTGAAGTACTTGTGCTTGGACCTGCATTTTATTGGGCTGTCAGCTGAGCCACTGTCTGGCGCCGATTTTGCTTTACCAAGCAGGACGGTCTCCGACGTCCTTTTTCTTTGATGATGCGTGGACGACCAACACATTGCCGTCTACTGCTGGTGTCACCGTCATTTATCCACTTTGCATGAATACTAACAACGACAGATCATGAACAACCTACCAGTAGTGCAGTTTCAGTGATACTTGTTCTGAGTCTTCGGGCCATTACGATCTGCCCTCTATCAAATTCGCTTAGATTAGCAGCCTTTCCCATCACTCACAAAAGTACATGCAAGAATGATTACTTACCTTCTCTAGCAGCAGTTAAATACCATTCTCACTTAACCACATGCCACGTCATCTAGACGAATTCATTGAAAAATATGGGGATGGTCATAATGTTTTGGCTCGTCAGTGTATATATCATACATATCATTGAAAAGATAATTTTTGGCACTTTCAGATGGTGTAAAAATGATATTTGTGCTGTAATATTTTCGAAAGTTATTAAGGAAAAACTCCAAAATTTCGCTTATTTTTTAATTAAATAAAATTTTAAAAAAGGGGTTCTGAGGTGCACATTCCCATTGTTCAAAGTATGTTTGTGCTAAATCTCATAGCTCTAGGTCTAGCGGTCTGCCCCGTAGAGGACCGACACACACAAATTCTCCTTTTTTATTATTAGTAGAAATTCTTCTAATAAAATCTTAACTAATCAACTTAATAAAATAAAATTTTCACTATTGTTATAAAAATTTAATAAATAAATGTGCTTTCTTGTATTGAAATTCCTAGCAGTGTGTATTATAATAGCTTCATATATTTATTTACAGCTTCTATTGAAATATGGTGTCAGAGAGAAAAAAGAATTTTATATTCAATTTTAAATTGCATTCTTTCCCAAAAAGTAAGTAATGAAACTTTAATATTCATTAAGAATATCTTATAATGTTGATTTTTTCTTGTAACAAATGTAAAGTATTTGTAAATTTCTTAACAGAAGTAAATGAAAAGAATGATTCATTAATTGGAAAAAAAAAAGATTAAAATGAAACATTCATGTTGAGTGACATAAGTATAAGTTTATGCATAACCTGTATTAAAAATTATTATTATTCGCTTTGCTATATGATCTTTACATGATTTCCTAGTGATATTGGCATTTAGTGGGACAGTGAAATGCATTCATTATAATTCAACACAAAACAGTTAATTAATGCAATTGAATTGTTGTGGTATTTAGTTGCATTTACAAATTTGTGTAATTTAATTGCATTTACAATCGAGTTGTTGTGTAATTTAGGTTGAAAATATAATGAAAGAAAACAGATGCATGGGCTTAGAGAATGGTGCCTACCTTTATTAAGAGATAAATAAATAAAAAGTATATATACCCTGATGTAATTAACTTTTCATGTTATAGGATTATGTATTAGCTGTTTCAATTGTACATACCCTAATGGAGAGAAGTAAAGAAGAAATTCCTCAATTATATTCAGCTTTAGGAAGGATATATCTTCAGGTATTTAACCTCTAGGCATAATTCTTTTTAATTTATAAAATATTTTTTGGATTGGAATGTGAATATTGTTACGGAAAATTAGTAAAACGAGATTTTCAGTGGAAAAGTAGCAGACAATTTTTTTTATATGACAATTTAAGAAGTTATTAGTTACAAAATTCACATGTAACACAGTTTTCTTGTACCTCCGCGTCACTGCAGCTTTCATGGACCCACCTAAGACAAGTATCTACATTGGATCCACCTTTTGCATTTATTTAAATTAGAAAATATATCATTAAAATGTAAACAATTAACATCTGATGTGTTTTTATCGTCTTCATCCAAAGAATCGCAATACTGTCTGGCCTGGTCTTGTACCACTTGTTAGTACCCAGTTTTACCCCTTGTGCAGAAATTATAAAAATGAAGTTGAACCACACAACTATTGGAGTAAATCTTTGTTTGATAGGTTATAAATTCTTAGTAAATATATAATAAGCTGAACCGAATATAATTTTATAACTGTTATGATTATTAACTAAGGAAAGTTTTAAAAACAAACATTGGAAAATTTATGTCTTAAAACAAATAAACCATCACAGGCGTAGTGAATTCAACAGCAACAACATGGCCACTATGAGCATTATATCTTCTTGACTAGTGGAGTACAGTTCAGAATCTGTCCACCAGACAGGAAAACTAATAGCACCAGAATCTCAAGCCCAGCTAATTGATAGCCCAGTAATAATAGCTGATAGCCCAATTTAACCCCACTTCAATTATAGCTTTCTGTCAGGGCATGACATCACATAGAATAGTCTAGAACAATCTCTATATTTCCATTCCTAATAGAGATAAGACAATAATCCTCGCATATTTGAGGACCTTCATTTTGTCACAGAGATCTTGGGTTATTGGCTTCCATTCCATTGTGAATTTCTGTAAATCCCTCTTTCCTTTCATAAAACTAACATAGCAGGAAAGTGGTATTTACAGATGTGTAACATATGAAATCTGCAACTTATGAATATTTGTTATTAATTGATCTATATATAAATTAATTGGCCATTTTGTCCCCCAGCCCCCGATCTGGCAGACTATTTATATTAGTTATATGATTATATAAAATAGACTGAATAGTCTTATTTTTGAACTATCTATAGTATTTCTAGGTTTCTATATTTGCTGATAAAATTTAAGTTTAGCAGATATAATTTTAATAATCTTTATTTATTTAGTAAAACTCAATAATATGAGTTTGTTTAATATCAAACTCATATTATTACCTCAAAGTATTCTCAGTCTTTTTCAAATCTGAAAATTTAATTATCATTTTTAGTTTTGAATTATATGGAAACAGGATAGGTCAGGGAAAATATTCTTTTTAAATCTGATAAAGTTATAGTATTTAAAATAACTAAACAAAAGTACTGAAATAGAGCTTAGGAGAATAGGGTTAGGGATAGAAATAGGGTTTAGAGACCCCCTGTAATAAAACATAATTAAACTGAAAAGAGCAATGTAATAACCTTTTTGTATTACTGATTGATGTAACATGACTGGTTTATGTTTTTTTAGCTTGGTGATGTTAAATATGCTCATGACTGTTTTATCAAAGCTGCAGCTATTGCCAAAAGCTATTCACAAAATTTCCAAGTAGAAGAAAATATAAACAAGTAAGTTTGAAATATTCTCACAGTTTATTTCAATTAAATAATAGAATATCTGTAAAATTTTATTTTTGTAGTTTTACCTAATTGTACTATTCTTACATTTATTTAAATGGTATAGATAAATTAAACATTTAGCATTTTATATTATTATATATTTTATATGAATTAAACAGGAAAAAAAGGAAGTAACTATCAATATTATTCTGTTTTAACTAGTCAAATGTCTAAAAAATTTATATCCTTTACAATATAGTATATTCAAACACAATTATTTAATTAACTGAAAAGAATTGTAGAATATGTTGAAATTCATACTTCAGCAAATTGAATTTGTAATAATTTTAATTTTTTTCATAAAATACTTGCAATGAACGATTATATTTGCTAGTATGTGTATGAAAATCATTTATAAAAAACAACTTGTCTTTATGATACTTATGAGAAAGGTTGGATATTCTTGTAACTAATTATATGAACTCTTTAAAAAGTCTGTTTTTCATATGATTATGAAGAATACCCTAAGGAACATTATTTCATTTTTTCAATTAATTTTGTATATTCCATTGTATATATGATAGGCATTTTTAATGATAATTTCCACAACTATATTACAATAAATTCTTTTATAGAGCATTGATGGCAATTGCTCATAATAACAATGAAGAAGCATACAAATACTATGAAAAAGCTTTCTCCATCTGTCCAAGTAATGCTATGGTAAGTTTAAATTTCTGAAATTTAAAATAAGAATGTAGATTTTAGCTATAACTGTTTTGTTACATACTGTTGTAGCTTAAGCTGAAAAGTTCTCAAAACTGAAACAAGTTTTAAAGTACACAAACACAGTTAAAAAAACTGTGATCAAGTTTCATGAATTCTTATTAATGTAACAAAACAAATTTATCTTATGGGTATTTTTTTTTCTTTGCTTTTGCAAAAAAAAAAAAAAACTCTTAAACATCATTTCAGCTTTCTTTTTTGAAGCTCTCACTCACAATATTTTCCTTTTCAATATTTATCAGTTTTGCATTATATTAAAAATATCCATTGTGCAGATTTGCTAACTTCTATTGATTATCTATAGCCCATATTAATTTTTGTATTAAATCAAGGCTTCTTCAAACTTATTTCTTTGTGACCCTAAAGTTATTAAATAAGCCGAGGCATAAATTAACGATTATTAAAAACTAAATTCAATTAAAGATAGTTGTCAAGCTGGTTTTGTTAACTTATTTTACTTGCAAATGTAAAATATGAAAAGAAATGAAATTTTGTGGAAATCATTGTGACTCTCATAGTATTTTCGACAATTCCACTTGGGCTCGGAATCCGCATGAAGAAGCCCTGCATTAAATTATAAATCTAAAAATATTGAAATAAATTTACAAAATTTATAAATTTCCATTCAAAAAGGAAATCCAGAACATTAGTGGCATGGGTTACATATGAACCAATCTGGGAGTTTGCAAGTTCATATATTAAAAAATATTTTTACATTAACTAACATACTTGTATTTTCTTTTCAGCTGGCAAATAATTTAGCTGTGTGTTTTTTATATATGGGGAAACTGAAAGAATCTCTACAATTGCTTGAGAAAACCATACATAATGATCCTTCATCTTGTTTACATGATGGTTTACTATTCAATATTTGCACCTTGTATGAACTGGAGTCATCTCGATGTGCACAAAAAAAGCTTGCTATGCTAGAACTAGTATCAAAACATGTAGGGGATTCTTTTAATATCACTTGTGTAAAAATTCCAATAATACCAAAGCAGTAGGATTAATATACTATTATTAATCGAGAACTAAATTATTGAAAGTTTTGTAAAGTTGTTTAGTCACTGTTAAAATGCTGATGTATAGTAAACAAAATATTTATTATACAAAATCAAATATATACACACAAATTTTTTTCAAGGAGCATTAAAATCACTCCTGCATGATGGACACATCTTGATACCAGAACGCTTCATACAATAATTATGTAGTTTTAAGTCGCAGTTTTGGCAAACTGGTCCCTATAAAAAAATATTTTTTTAATTTTAAAATAATGACATTTTATGAAATGTTACTAAATTGTATATTTTTTTCTTTAAATAAGCAAGCATAATTATCATGCATTTATATTTGATAATAATAAAAATTTATATTGCCAAAAATTAACAAAGTTTTGTAAAGGCAACTCAATATCAATTGTGCTGTCATCAACTATCAACAAAAATTTACCAACCTGAAATACAATGTTTTTGCATTGATAACATGTAGAGATGTATTCAGAATAATTTTCTCTGAAAAAATACTGCAATTCCGCTATAGCTCTAGTACTGAAAAAGTAGTAACCTTCTTTCTGAAAAGCATTTTAAAATTTGTTTCATTAAATGTACAGTAATCTTAAATTAATTATATCAGAAATGAAGAATGTGTATGAAATAAAAAATGTGAAAACTAATATTTTTTTTAACGTAGATCATAAAAATTATCACTCCTATACTCCTTTTATAGATAAGCAGAAAAAGACTCATCATGTTCTTATGAAATAAGGAACATTAATTGCTTACAATCTAGACAACAATTTATTTATGTAATGTCTCCATGTAAGCCCATTTTTATCATGAAATAGGATGCATTAATTGGTTTCAATGAAGGCAACAATATCTACCAATGTATTTATATTATGTAATGCCTCCACATATGGCCATTATTATATAATATTTTATGCTATATAAATAAATTCATGTACAGTATTTTTTATTAAAAGATTTTAAAAAATAATGATTTGTATTAGATACTAGCTGTTATGGCCAGCGTTGCTCGGGATTAAAATACTTTCATGTCTAATATTTTTGATGTAAAAAACTACTTTTGTATAGAAAATTACAATACCCAAAATTCTTTCATCGCCTGAAATGTTTTTTAATTAAAATGAGAATATCAGTTGAACAAGACGATTTGTAAAAATCGTCGATAGCTAATTTTCTCCATAAGTTATTAGTATTTATTGCATAGGTATTTCAAATTTTGTTCATAAATCTTACAGTATAAGAAAGATTTTAACGGATGTTTTGGGACAATTACATAGTAAATATTTCATTGCGAAAAAGCGTTAGAATAAATATTAATTTTAAAAAATAAAATTCGTCTTCATCCAAAATTCTTCTAATGTGATATAGCAACAGTTCTTATGTATTCTTGCTCTTCATCAATAAAAAAAAGTGTTATAAATTGTAAATTTTATACACTTATGAGGACAACGAATTGAATGGAAATGAAAGTTGTGTCCTGAAAAGTTAATTTTTTAAACTTTTATTATGTGTAAAAATAGTTTTCGTGACATAATACATATTTTTGAAAAATATCAAGGAAAATGCCAAAATCTTGCTTAATTTCCAATCAGCCGAAATTTTAATTAGATTTGAGGCTTTTAAAAGTTGACGGTTGACTCTTCTTATATAAAACATATTTATAAAAATAAGCAAAAATTTCAGAAATAAAGGTAAATTAGTTCAAAGTCTAACCCTTGCCTAGCAACGAAGTAACTGTAAATTTGCATCATTTCAAAATTGTCTGCACGTAATTAACAATTAGTATATTTAAAAAAATTAATAAAAATTGAAGAAAAATGTCACAGATATAGAAGTGGTATCATTGATAAGGTAAAATTTTGAACTTTAAGATGGTATCAAAATATTTTTTGTCGGACAATTTGCTCCAAAGTTACGGCGGAAAAAAAGTTTCGGTTAATTTCTAATTAACTGACTGTTTAACTTTTGGACTTTGAAAAGTTCATAAGTGTCTTCCCCTTGTCTTGAATAATAAGTGTGCAAAATTTGGTTGAAAACAGTCCATTGATTTAGGAGGAGATGTGGAACATAACCACATACCCATAATGACTTTTATTTATATTAAGAATTTTAAATACAGCATAAGTATGTTAAATTATTTTTAAAATTTATATTTCTTATAATAAGATATGAATTATATTAACATGAATCATATATCAAGGAACCATAGGTACTTTTGCTAATAAGTCTTAAAAGCAAAAAATATTACTGTCCACAATATTGGTCTTAAGTAATTTGAAATATTGAATCAACTGTTTTACAGTAAAAGCTTAACGAACCGGCATGCTCGGGAAACTCCGATTTCCGGATACCTGAAAAGTTCAGATAGTTGAGTGTGACAGGAAAAATGGGGGGGGGGGGGGGGAGTAAATTGTAGCCTTTTTTTTAAAGATTTTTTCGGCCAAATAATTTGTTTTTGTCATTTTGAAATGTGCATTAAATATAATACTTCTGTATCTAACATTGTCATCATAACATTGTATTTACAAAACATATGAAGATTTTAATTTAACATTGATGATTTAAAAAAATATATATGATCTGTAGCCGAATTTTTACCGTAAATATATAGATTGTAAAAAAAATAAACATATAAAAATAGCCAACGAAACTGAAAAATATTCTACTCAGCAAGCATAATAAATACCAGATTGAATATCAAAACTAATTATCTTTTAGAAGATCGCAAGGGTTATTGCGCAATACGCGCACCTCCAATTCTCCTGTTCTTGATATTACGTAATTGGAATCAACATCTGCCAGTATTTGGAGAGTAAATAAATGAAGGAAAAGAAAGAGGCTTACCAATCTGGAGTCCCCCCCCCCCTGAGATTTTTTTTTTTTTTTTACCGATTCTGTCCCTTTGCCTTTTTTTGTCGATTCTGTTTTTAGGTCTTGTTTTTTGGCGAAAGGTGAGGACCTTTTATTATTTTTTGGTTCTCACTTTTGCTTTTGATCCCACCTATCCCATAAAACAAGTCTGTGTAAATCACAGTACTGTATATTGTTTGTTTGTTTTTCCTTCTACGCTCCTCCGTGCGGGAACGGACGTTGCATTCCAGAAATAAATTGTCCGCGTGAATGGAACAGCGTGCGCGCACGCGCGTGCTAAATTTTGGTGCGCAGATGTAAATTTTTTAGAAAAACTCATTTTCTAATTTTTCCGATTATTTGAGCTTTCCGGATACTTGAATGCCGGATAATCGAGAGTTTACTGTATAATGAAACATATTAATTGAGATACAATTTTAACACAATAACTTGTATGAAACCAAATCTAAATGAAAGAAAGTGTATAAATTTCTTACTTCACACAACCAGCCATCTTCTACGAACATTTCTAGCATATTATTAACATCTCTCTTCAAAATTTTAGAATCAATATCTAAATTTAAAGCATCTGTAGAGGAGATCTTTCCATCTTCTGATTTGACAATACAAGTTATCTGCAAAAAAGAAAAAAAAAACACTGAAAAAAAACTACATAAAAGCCATTACTTCTAGAAGGATAGACACTTTATTTTCTTTATACATTGGAAGTGCAATTCATAATTAGTGGAAATATAACACATTTCAATATAATCTATTATGTATATTATTTAAAGTGTCCACTTCAATTCTTTAAAAAAAGTTATTGTTCCAATTGTTTTAAGATGTTGGGCCCACAGAATATTCCTTTTTAGAGTTTGTTTTCACACACAAAACAATGGAACATCATACAACAAAAATTAAAGGTATACAAAATATTGACCAACAGTGGGTAAATTGTGTTTATTTAGACATTTTATAAATAATCTTAGTTGTGCATGCAAGAAAGCAGAAGATAAGAGTGAGCTTCTTCTTATGGCTTACTTTGAAGTCCTTGATAGAATAAGAAAATGTGTACTGATTTTATATGCTACAAGCACAAGAATTCTAATCTAAGGAATGTTCAACAAATAAAATATTGTATAAAAAAAGAAATACACAATACATTAACAGTTATTTTATATCATACTAGCCGCCTTCGGCGACCAGCTTCATCACCGGAAATAAAATTTCAACTGAATATCTTATGCATAATTTTAAACAAAACATGTAGTGAACTTGATAGGGTTAACAAAGTAGTTTTAAACTTCAAATTGCTGTAGACATGTAACCTGCACCCTTTTAGTAACCTTGCACTTGTTCTGTTCCTTTTCTACATTAATGTAAACTACGCATTTGATTTCAACATTAAATTGGCGTGACACATTTTTAAGTTCCAGCAGCATGCAAATTGACTTAAAACACTCTGATAAAAAGAATTAAAACATAGCAAAGATAATCTTTCAATTTACTGGATTATTTCATTATATACTTACCATCTTGAGGATTTCATTTATAGATTTCACAGAAAAATTGATCAAATAAAAGAAGAAACTAAAATCTACAAATGATATTTTCTAAGCTTTACACAATGGAAGAGAAACACGCAATTACATATTTGTTTAAACAATGAACACAGTTTGAAATGCATTGCAACAATGAAAGGTATTGTTGTAAATTATGTCAAATATTTTTTTAAAGTTATTAAAATTAGAGAAAAAATCTACGACAACTTTATTGATATCATTTAAAAGATAATTTTTTTCGCTTTCAGATGGTATAAAAATGATTTTTGTGCTGTAATATTTTCAAAAGTTCCTAACGAAAAACACCAAAATTTCGCTTATTTTTTAATTAATTGAAATTTCAAAAAAACTCGTCTCCGAGTTGCACATTCCCACCCTCCAAAGAATGTTCATGCCAAATTTCGTAGCTCTAAGTCTAGCGGTCTGCCTTGTAGAGCGCCGACACACAAACATTCTCCTTTATTATTAGTAGACACGAAAATCACCTGTCATGGTACGATGGGTGCAAATTGCCTCTTCATTCGAGAGATTTCCCATCAAATTTGATGTGTTTAAATAGATATATATGCGAGAGAAATGTTTAACATTGATTGAGAACAAATAAAATAAACATGTTTCTTTTCAACATTTACATATTTCTTTATTCAAAACGCCTCTTGGTAAACAACATTCTGTGTTTACCTCTTGTATTTATTTATCTTTGTGTTGTTTAACAATTTTATTATAATTCAATAACCATGAAATTCTCAGCTTGTCAAACTTAAGTCAAAAGTTAGAATTTCAAAGAAATTCTTTTTCTAAATTCAAATCAAAATAAAATAAATAAAAATACTAATGAAGGGAATTATAATTATGGAAGAGTTAAAAATAATATCAGACAAGGAAAGAAGTAAGAATCAGGTGCATGATGCATAAGAAAACCTATTCCATTTTTGAATCTGCATGGATGTATGGCCTCTTATGAAATCATCCACCCGATTCTTACTTCTTATCCTTCCTTGTCTGCTATTATTTTCAACTCTTCTACATTTATAATTCCCTTTATCAGTATTTTTATTTATTTTGTACTTCACAATTTTTTCCTGGATGATGCTGCACTTCCACACACCAATTAAATTGCTTCTATTAACTTTTGTCTTTTTTAGATATTCATCCTTATTTTTTGTCTTTTTAGAGATTCGATCCTAATCAAAACAAAGCACTTCTCTGCTTGTCAAACGTTGCCAAAAAATATCAAATTATATCATCATGTTTGCAATAAATTATCAGATGCATCATAGTGTCCAAACTATATCACGCGCATGATATACCACTGACGTAAATTTACTACTTTCTATTAAAAAACGGAAATTAATTTGAAATATATGATTAATATAATTTAAAATTTCCCTGAAACTATTGATCATAGTGAGAAAAATTTTATATCAATCGATAGAAAATTTTATTTTACTGTTTTAGAGCTATTAAATTTGAAATTAGAACGACAATTACTCATTTAAATGTAAAATTATTGAAATTTAGGTTCCTTGACAATGAAATAATGCTGTTTAACGTCTCACAGTGATATGGCTCGAGTTTTATTGTTGCTGACATCAGAGTGTTACCGAGAGATAGATCTGGGCTATTATGTTAGTAATTGTTCAGCACCTAAAGATCACAATTCTTAATAAATCCTCATAAGTGGATGATTTGAAGGACAAGAATTATAAAGTGTATTATAAAATTTAACATGTCCTCTAATATGAAACTAAAAGATATTCTTGCATTATAAATATGAATAAAAAAACATTCATAGTTCTGTGCTCAAAATTTACTAAGCTATGCTTTCTTGTAAATGTAAGTTAAATTACTTCCATACTGAAATCCGAAACTATAAGAATGGATTATATGGCATTATGAAATTTATAAATATTTTTTTTCTAATCAAAACCATTGCTTTAAGTTTTTACTTTTAAATGCTTAATTTCTTTTAAACTATCATCGGTCTTCTCGTTGAATGGTTAACAAGGTCCATTTAAAAGCTATCTTATTTGAAATGAGACTAAACTCAGGCTTAAAATGGAAATTTAATTTAGATTGCATTGCCAGCAAACCACACAGCAAGTTTTCTTGTTTTGAGAAGATTCTAGCAAATTTCACACTTCTATCAATTCAAGAAACACAGGTTAAAAGCTGACAGCTATGGTTCCATTTTATATGAGAGCTTTTAATTACACATTGAAAAGTTATTTTCATTGCCTTGATTACACATTGAAAAGTTATTTTCATTGCCTTGTGCAGTATAATCATAAATATAAAATTGGTTTGCAAATCATTCATTTATTTAAATTAAACTACAATTTATGAAGCATTTAAAGCCATTCATGTTGTGGATTACGTTTAATTTTGAAAATAAATTTATCTTCCTCTTGTATTTATTTATCTCTTGGTCTTACAGCTTACCAAAAGTTTTTTATAATATACTATAATATCCTCTGCAAAGTAATTAGTAAATATAAACTTCTGAATCTCAAACAGCATTCCAGTCAGTCCAAAACAAATTCAATAGAATACATGGAAACTTTACTAAACAAAAATGGCATTATGTACTGAAATAAAAAGTGCCCCTTTTGAATAAGTACCTATAGAAAATACAGTTAATTTATTAATTTTATAGAATGTTCTACTATAACAAATAATACATTGTTTTATTTTTCATTTAGTAAATGGCCTCTAGACAAAATGCTCATTAATTGTAAGTTTGACACATAAAGTAATTAAATGCTCTGTATTTTATTAAGGAATACATAAGAAACATTTTATGAAGTAGCATTGCTGTTTGAATACAATATGAAACAACTAAATTTTAAAAGAAATGCTGATAAAAGATGCAGAATTTTATGAACATACTTTAAGATAAAGTATAACTGGAAAATCTGCCATAATATAATAACTTACAATGCCTTTAAGTACTTCTAGCTCTTGTACCTTGTAATCGGGAACTAATCGAGAGACATTGTTGTTATTTTCATTAACGAGAATGTAGTACATTTCTGTACTTAATTCATCTCTGAAGGATTTGATTGCCATATTTAGAGGTTTCAATGCATTGTTTATCTCCTTGATAATCTGTACTAAATCTTCATCATTAGTTGTTTCTGACTCATCTGAAAATTAAATTAAACAATTTTATTTCAGAAATTAACACTTTAAAGTAAAGAAAATCAGTTTATTTTTCAGTTTCGTGATATGAATGATAATAATTTGATTTTTGTTCCATCATTTTAAGGAAGTTCTACATTGATGAGAAACTAGATACCTGGAGGACATATAGACAAATCATTCTAAAAATTTACATTTTAAAGCATATTGTATGTTTCAGGTTTCATATAAAGTGACTAAAATGGCAATATTAATTTGGAAATAAGATCCTTAATTCTGATCAGCATTTATTTACAAATGTTTAGATGTTGAAAACAGCACTAAAGTTCAGTCCATTTTTTCCAGAACTGAAATGCACTACTTTTTAAATAATCATATGCTGATGTGCATAAATAGAAGAAAAAGTTCAATGGTCACAATTAGAATACATAGCACTCCATAATTATTTAGTTTTCTATATTATCTAATTAAATGACGACTAGATGAAAGTGTGCTGACAAATGGATTCAACTGAAAGTCGATGGAACATCTGAAATGTTTATGGATTCCAAGTAAATTGTCAAAAAAAAATTATGAACATATGACGGTTAATCACTTAAAGTTAATGTCAAGCAATAATGTTGCATATAAATAACTAGGAAAATTATGTATCAGTGGTGATTGCAACTCCATTTCAAAAATCCTAAAAACTAGCAGGGTGAAAAAAATGACTAAATTTTGAATAATTCAGAATGTTAATGTGCATGCATATTTTAAAAACGACTGGATTTTCACTAATTTATACTTATTTAAATATTTGATATAATATCTTGATGATTTATTTGTTCTAAAACAAAGTTTGAGATATATGGTGAATCTCTGAAATAATCCGGAAATTCCAGATTTTTGAAAGTATAAATCTGGAACACAATCACCAGCCATATATATAAAAGGGGTTAACTACTTATAGCAAGGAAACTCTTAGCCAGATTTCAAAAAAGCCCAAAACTGAAATGCCTTTTACACATTTTCACCATCTTTGAGTGGAAAGATAACTTTATTTAATCATCAGCAGTTTATTAATTTCAACTTTCTGGCATTTGAACATAAGAAGGTAAAGCTTTAGATATTTAAATAACTCTTGGGTTAATTTTCAAATTCATAATATGGCGGGAGTGTGTTGGATTTACTTGCTAACTTCTGTAGTATGCAAAACTTAATACGATATTGCAAACTTTCATGTGGTTTCTTTACCATGAGGAAATTCTGCATGATCAACAGGAAAACATTCATAATTTCACTAGTAATACAGCTCGAAAATTTAAAATTTACTTATTTAAAGATCACCACCCTCACCTAAAATATAAGGCATTTAGCTCTCCATAAGAAGCTGCAGTTCAAGACAAGTTAACTGCACAAGCATAAAAAGCTATACCCGACTGCCTCACTCAGGAATGATGCAGTGTGTGCTTCTATGTATCTTAGGGTTCCTATTCTCCATTAGACTTGATCAACAATCGGAGGCAGATTTTCTTTTCAACCATTTTGTGCCAAAACTATTGTGACATCTCTCTCTCAAAACAAATCAGCGGGGATGATCTCATACCAAAAGATCACATACCAAATTTCATCTCTCTAGCTCTAATAGTTTTCAAGTTATCGTGTTCAGACAGACAAAATTCCAAAATTGTTGGTTTTTGGTACTCGGGAGGTCTAAAACGTGGAGATTCATCCAAATCTCGAGTTCGAATTTTTTGATGTTTACAATACTTTCTCTTTGTTTACTTCGTATACGAGAAAGTGAAAAGGAAAGTTGTCGGGTGGATTCATTCTTTTTACTTTCTCATATACAAAGAGAAAGTACTGTAATAACCAAAAAATTTGAACTCAAGATTTTGATGAATTTTCACGTTTTAGACCTCCCCGAATCCGTTGAAGGATCGACTGTTTGTCGCTCTGTATAATCGCATACTTGTGAACACAATAACTCCTAAACGCTATAGATAAATAAAAAAAATTAGCATAAGGTCTCCTAACATTAATTCTAAATCCCTGCCCAATTTTCGTTTCAGTCAGTTGAAAACCAGCGGGAGTGACCTCCCCGAAACTTTCTCGCATACGACCAGTAATGAGGGGTGGGTAAACACCCAGTTGGTAGGTAAATATTTTGGGGGTATTTACCCAAGGCCTGGTTATTTTGAACAAAAAAATATAAATGGTGATTCACAATGAAACATATAAAATTTATGAATTCCCAAAAACTTAATATTTTGCAAAAAAATTGTGTATGTTCGCAATTTTTACGCGCGCTGAGGTACAGCAACTTTATTTAATGTTTCTGAGTATGAACTCTTACTCTAGATATTGCACAACATTTCACTACACCTCTGGTTAATCACAGGAGTCCATCTGGAGAATGTCAAAACAAAGTTTCGTTTTGGGGATTGCCATAATTTCCAAAGCGCGTGTTTGCAGCTTGCTACAATTTCTGCTAAGGTCAAACACCAACCATACTCACTTGAGTAAAATAAGTGAAATGCTCGCCAACACACAATCGTAATGTGCATTTTGAACTAAATATGCAATTAGAACACCTGTTTTTTAACCAATTGAGATGAAAATTGGGCACAGATCTATAATTAATGTTAGCATCTGCGATATCAAGTTTTATTTATCTAAGCCAAAGGGCTTATGAGATACAAGTATGCAATTATACAGACCGACAGACAGTCAACCCGTTGACGGATTTGGCTCAAAATTTTATATGGACCTACATTCATGACGATAAAACTGTGTACCAAATTTTATCCATCTAGCTATTCAAGTTTTTGAGTTGCATGACTTCGGACATACAGACAGACTTCCCATTGACGGATTTTGTCCAAAATTTGATAGAAACCTACAAATTATGTTTAAAGACCACATACCAAATTTCATCCCCATAGCTCTAATAGTTTTCGAGTTATCGTGTTCACAGACACACATAATTCCAAAATTGTGTTTTTCGGACTCAGGGAGGTCTAAAACGTGGAGATTCATCAAAATCTCGAGTTCGAATTTTTTGACGATTACAATACTTTCTCTTTGTATACTTCGCATACGAGAAAGTAAAAAAGGCGTTCAAATTGCATATTTGGTTTTCTTCGCCAAACTATAATGCAAAAAAAAGAAAGAAACTACCATTTGGCTTATTTTTTCTCCACTTGTGTTAGGGAGTATACAAGAAAGTTTAGAGGAGACCACTCCCGCTGGTTATCAGTAAAATCATACTCTTCTTGATTCATTAGAAGGGACGAAACAGGAATTAGTTTTCAGTAATGCTTTTATTATGCAATTTCGACAAAGAAACTGGACACAAAAAATCCCGAGTTAATCTGTTTTTGAAAGTTGAAACAAGCTGATTTGCGACAGGTTCCAAGAAAAGTTTCCTTGCCATCAAGGAAGATAAGAAACAAAAAACAGTAGAAGATGGATGGAAGGAAGGTGCCTTGGAAGCATGATGCCCTATCACACCTCAAAAAGATACATTTCTAAAGGTCCCGAGAGAAGTTTCATATGCTTGCTTTATTATATCAACTGGAAAAGAAACTAAAGTAGATAGCTTGCAAAGAGATGCTTCTGAACATGTACCACTTTATGAACTGAATACAAAATTACATGAAATATGTTTTACACTTACATTTTGTTTGCCTTAATTTCAAAATATTCCATTAGCTGGGCTTCGACTGTGGCCAAGCTTAAATGTTAGTACTATTCTGATAGTGCCAAAATTCATCACCAAGATTTGATAATAAGAATCATCACTAAGTTTTGTCAAGGGCTCTGTTAATGGAAAAATACCCAAATGATAAATTTTCTTTTCCAAAGTTTTAAAAATTTAGTTGAATGGGAAAAATCTACATTTTATGGAAACATTATTGCCCTCATGAATAACAGTTTAAAATCTTCAGATAAAAATAATTTTTAAAGGAATGAAAAATTGTTGTACAAGTTCTAATAATTATCAAATGAAGCAAATTTGAATATTTTGTTAGATTTATCATATCATCTACATGGTAGAGTGTTTCAGTGAATGCTAGATAATAATTTAACACAAAATAAACCATGGCTAATTGTTTGATTAAGATTAACCAGTTTGAATCTTGGTCAGATGACAAGGACAGCATCTAAGTCACTGCCTTCCTATCTAGATTTTCACACCATACCAGCAGGAAGATGTCAAACTCCAAAGAATTAATATGCACTTAACCCAAATTCACAATGGATCTGTAGTGAAAGTTTAGATTGCCACCATGACTCTCAAAAATGAACCATAATTCATACATAGAACTGAAGAATATAATTTTCTTTTTTTCAGTAGGGTAGATGAATTACGTAACTGCATATGCATACTGAGTGAAGACATGTTAAATGCGATATGATGTGCCACTGAACAACATCACAACTTACGGGGGGGCGGGGCGAATATACATTATTTACTGAAACAGAATGTTATGAATAAAATTACAGGATTGCTACCACTAGGAATTTTGTTATACAATTGAAACAGACAATGGTCATTTATAAAGATGTACCTAATTTTAAAAACATAAAGGCTAATAATGTGCCATGATTGTCTCTCAGGGAAATTTATCAATAATCACATAACACACAAAGTACAATCATGAAATTTCTGTGAAATGCAAAAATATGTCTTATTGGGGAACACATGCTATCAACTGCCTCTCTAAATGACATTAATTGAGGCCATGACACAGAAACTTTTTATCTATTTAGACTAAAGAATTACAGTATTCCAGGAAAGTTTTTTTTTTTTATTCCTTTCTTATAAATTTGCAACCCTACCTTAACAAGAGTTTGATTACCTTTTCTAACTCTTGTTAAGGTAAGGTTGAAAATTTATAAGAAAGGAATTTTTTAAAAAAATTATTCAGAAATCAGGGGAAAGTTACATGTCTATATCTTTATTAATGCTATGAGATTTGCAACTTTTCACAGGACAAATTATAAACTGTCTATCTTTCAATCACTATTTTTCTTCTCTCTCACCTAAGTTGTTTTCTTTGATATATGTACAAAATAACTTCCTGTTAACTAAGCATTAAATTTTTCTTTCCTTTGCTGTAAATCAATTATTTTGATCAATCATTTTCATACAGGAAAACAGAACATATATTGGAGTACATTTTTAGACTAGCTCTAAGCATTATCTGAAAATGTGGCAGATTAACCTGTCAGCACATGCATCTTTCCACTACGTTAGCACACGCGCGGGACAAATTTTCCACCATTCTTGTTCATTGCATAATAAGCTTGCGATATATGATTAGGCTAAAATAAAGCTTTTATATTAAACTATGAACTAATATGAAGAGTTAAAAACAATTTAACGCGACACTTTTTTATATTTATTGCCGAAAATCGACTTTTAGTTGAACATGTATTTTTACTATAAAATGCACACATAAAAGTTTCGAATGGTGAATTTTGCGATAAAATAAAAAATTTTCAAGTTACTTTTTTAAAGTACACACAACAGGTGTTCCAAAATTTAGAAGCACATATTTGATATGCTTTGTATTGAAATTTTTTGAGTAAGTACTACAAAATAATAGTATAATTCTATTAATTATTACAAAATATAAGTACTATTTTTTATAGAAATATAACTTAGCTGCATTTTAGTCATTCCATCAGTTTATCATTTGAAAAATGTTCAGAAAATATGACAACATGCCTTTAACAGATTACTTTATTGCCCTCTGAACAGGATACTGATGTTTTTCTGTTATCCTTTTTGGGATACATATCGAAATGCCCAGATCCTCTTTTTGGAATTTTTTTTGTTGAAGGTATTCTTGTTCTGAGGCTAATCTCTTCATACCAGCTCTAAATTCTTTTTCGCATTCTTAATCACTTATTTCATCCTCTCACTTTGTTTCTCAGCGTTGGACTAAAATGAGACACGAGCACATGGGTAAAATTCCTCCCATCTGGCATTATTGCAGTAATAAAATCCGATTTTCTGAATGTAAAAGAAATTCCTTTTGACAGGTACCATATGTATAGGAACAGTCATTTAAGAATAACCCCCTTTTTTATGCAAAAAAAAAAATACAGCTGGGGTCAATTTTGTCCTAGCGCGTGTGCTGACGGTTAAACAAACATTTCTTTCTTTTCCAGCAATACTGAAAATTATAGAAACTTTTAACACTTTACAATGAATGTAAGAATTTAAATTTAAAAGAAGTTAAATGGCACATTATTAGGGGATTTCTTAGGAGTAAACATTAAAAAAATTATATCTATTTAATAGTATTGCATAATTCTCAGGGATGAGATTGGCAAAAAAGCAAAAAGACTGAAATCATACACGAGCAAAACATTTGTACCATAATTTATACGCGAAAGATATTTTAAGAAGTAAAACATCAGAACACGCAACATGATGAAAATATTACACTATAATAATTAATAAGTAAATTATTTATAATTCAGTACATATAAATAAGAAAAAGAATATTAAATTATTATTAAATCATTCACATTAAAAGTTAACAAACAAGTTTAACACATCATCACGTGCATCAGAAAATACAAAATTAGACATTAAATCATATTTACCACCTGTACATCACTGAGATTCAACATACACCCAACAGAAGTCTGAGAAGAATTATATTTAATAGCCTTTTGATAGAAGTTAGCTCAAAAAATAAGGACAAATAATTTCTTTTGCTTCATGCTATTATGTAAAGTGTGTTAGCTCTTTATAAATTATAATAATGTATTATATACTGATTTCTGCTTTATTTCTTTTATTTTTATAAATTTTTGCAAAAGTAACAGCACAATGATTTTGCACCTTATAAATCAAGAGGGGTCGAGATTTGTACAGTTACAATGACAGATTCATTTAGCATTATTGTTATTTGAAACATTTCCTTAATTGTTAAAAAAATGGTTTTCTTTCGGTTTTTTTTTTTTTTTATTTGTATGGCTTTTGTTGGTAACGGATCTCCATTAACACGCTTCAACCCTTGTTTTGGAGGGCTCCTACCTTTGACAGATTTTTCTTCAATAAAGGATGTGTGTTGCATCCTCTGCAAGTTTATTTTCAGTAGAGGCTAAAGTTTTTGCACAGTCTTCATTAGTATCTCTCTGTTTAATTACTGGCATAGTTGTTGGGACTACACTATCTCTAGAATGCCTAGGTAAATAACGTTTTATTTTTTTATTTATGTCTTATTCTCTGCTTTTTTGTTGCATTTGAATACAGCTTTTTAGCTGCCTCTTTTGACAGAAGTTTCTTTTTTTATGTAGTTTATTTATCTGTTTTTGTTCCATTTTTTTATTTCTTCATCTTGGTCCGCCCTACAAGATGATCTGAAGTTTCCAACTAATTTTTTTTTCAATATGTTCATGCAATTTTTTTTCCCAATATGCCACAGAGGTTTTGTTTTCTGCAAAAAGATGGTATTTAATACTTTGAATGGCACTGAATGTTGGAATGTTCATCCCTGTAGAGCTTGCCGATATAATGTTAATTCGTCAGTAGAAGATGAATTAGCCGGTGGAGTTAAGCCGCACGGTCGAGCATATTTTCCCAGAATTTTCTTTCGAAAACTGAAGATAGGAAGGTTTCTTTTCTTTGTGTGAAAGCGGAATTTTCGGAAGAAAATGCAAATTTTTGCGGTGAAAAAAAAACGGAATTTTGAGAGAAAAAAGCGGAATTTCTTCAAAATATCAACAAAAAAAAAACTAACTTCGTTATCAACGGGAAGAAGTGCGTTCCATAAACCAGACAGGAGTAGCCAGAATGTTAATATTCATAAAGACCTTTAATCAATCAATCAATCAAACTCGTCAAAACACAACGAGAAAAATCTTCTTGCGGATTGTTTTGTTGATTATTTACTGAGTGCCTTTCACATTCTGTATGGGATTTGCTATACCTTTGAAACTCAAGAATGAGGTTTAGAAACTATTTTTTTACAAATGTGGAAAGAATGTGCGAGTAACAAGTTAGATTGTAGCTAATTCGATCAGATTCAGTCGTAATTTCTTAGTTTATCAATAAGTATATTGTCAGTATTTATTTTTAATTTAAATGCAGCGTTTTGTAAATTTCAGGATGAATTATTGCTTTATATGTACAATTTTGAAAGTAGAAATACTTTAAAAAAAAATTACCTTTCCAAACATGCTGCAGTTCATTTTAATGATAGAAAATAATAAACCAAACCAGTGGTATTGTAGATATATAGACAAAAAATGAACTAACATCATCTATTTCCGTCTATCGTATGCCAACGTTGGCTCGTCAATTCAGAATTCGGGATGAGAGATTTTTTCGCGGGTACTTTTT
>BGPR01000211.1:606685-631811 GCA_013235015.1 Araneus ventricosus | reverse complement strand
TTTTCGTATTACAAAAAAGAAAGAAAAATAGTTTGTTTAACCGCCAGCACACGCAGCGGACAAAATTGACCCCAGCTGTATTTTTTTTTTGCATAAAAAAGGGGGGTTATTTCTTAAAATACCTGTTCCTATACAATGAAAATTGTCAAAAGGAATCACTTTTACATTCAGAAATCGGATTTTATTACTGCAATAATGCCAGATGGGAGGAATTTTACCCATGTGCTCGTGTCTCATTTTAGTCCAACACTGAGAAACAATAGGGGATGAAATAAGTGATTATGAAGCGAAAAGAATTTAGAGCAATATGTAACTTGGAATGAAGTACATCAGTTATAGAAACTTTTAACACTTTACAATGAATGTAAGAATTTAAATTTGAAAGAAGTTAAATGGCACATTATTAGGGGATTTCTTAGGAGTATTTCAACATTAAAAAAAATATATCTATTTAATAGTATTGCATAATTCTGAATTGACGAGCCAACGTTGGCATGACAAGACGGAAATAGATGATGTTAGTTCATTTTTCGTCTATATATCTACAATACCACTGGTTTGGCGTTTATTATTTTCATCATTAAAATGAACTGCAGCACGTTTGAAAGGGCAATTTTTTTTTAAAGTATTTCTACTTTCAAAATTGTACATATTGTCAAAGCAATATTCATCCTGGAAATTTACAAAACGCGTATTTTAAATTAAAAAATAAATACTGACAATATACTTATTGATAAACTAAGAAATTACCGTTGACTAATCTGTGACATTTCCGAAGTAAATTCCAGACTTCTTCGTTACCGCATATCTTTTTCCACATAAAAGCTTGTAAAAAAAATTTATGCTTATCATCTAAATCCTTCATTCTTGCAGTTTCAAAGGTATAGCAAATCCCATACAGAATGTGACAAGTACTCAGTAAATAATCAACAAAACAAATCCGCAAGAATATTTTTCTCTGTGTGTTTACGGACGAGTTTGATTGATTGATTGATTAAAGGGGGTTTTATGGAATTTAACGGGTCTATTCTGGTACCCCTGGTTGGGTTTGGAGACGTCACTTTTCCCGTTGTTAACGTGCGGAAAAAGTGACGTCTCCCAACCCAACCGGGGGTACCAGAATAAACCCGTAAAGCACAGATTTCAAGTCAAGAAAACTCGGCCATTGCTTGATTGAAAATGAGTGCGAAATCTGCTGATTTGTGCAAGGTGGGTTTTTTTTTTTTCCAACTGAAATGCAGTATCCATTTATTTATCTTTGACTTGTTAGATGCATATATTCAGGCAGAAACTGAAAATATATATATCTTAGAATTTTCGAAGTGTCAAACAACAAAGGCGTTGAACTGTGGTCGTTCTACTACATGTTTGTACTCATATCATTATCATTTCATGAGGACTGATTCCAGAATGCCATTAACAGTCTCTGTTAATGGCATTTGAATTGTGTTTTTTAACTGCAAGTTAAAAAACACAATTCAAATCACTGTATTTAGGTATGATAAGAAGATATCTTGGATTCAATGCCACACAATTCAATAGTTGAATGACTTTCGCTTTTTGAAATATAAACAAATCTAATGTGATATAAAATTTATCATTATAGAAACTTTGCTATGGCATCACCTGTGCAATATTTTATTTTCTAATTTCTACTTCTTTTCTATTTCACTATTGTCATCATGGCGGTAGATGTTGCTACTACAATTCCTGCTCCAGGATTTAAATTTGATAATTGTTTAAGGTAATTTAATCATTTTTTCATAGAATATACGTAAAATATTTATTCTGTAAAGTAATTCTTTTTAAATGATTATACTTTAATCACGATCGAAGAATTACCGTAGCTTGGTTTTCCATTTGTTTGTAGAGAACCGGTAGATTTTCACTTGAAAAGAAGCTCTTCAACTTTTACTTCTGGATATTGATACTATAAAACTTTGAAAGAGTAATCCAATTTTTAAATATTTATGTCTTGTGTTTTAAACAGTTTCTGGTGTTGTTGAGTTTTTGTTGCTTTTCTGCTTAATGTTACGAGATAATTATAGAGTAGTATTCATTTTCTTATTTAGAAGATATCTACGTAGTAATGTCAATATGCTAGGAAGTGAAAATATATGATGCTAGCATATGGAAAATTGAGCATCGTAATAAAGATATACTTACTATTTAACATTGTTGGAAGTAGTCGGATTAGTTGTTCGAAAGATATCTTCATGAATTAAAAAGAAATGTATTGAAAGACAGCTTTCTGATACTTAACCTTCAAAGCAAATATAATACGGTTATTCTTAAGTTTAGGATGCACTGCCGTTTCATTAAATTTTCCTCATTTTGCGAATTGTCGTTTCTCATATGACCTACCGAGGGTTGCCAGATCAAAATGGCAAAATTGGAAAAAAAATTATTGAAGCACTTATATTTTGCTGAATTATAACTGGAAAAAGACTTCTTTTCATGAATATAAATCAAATTAGATTGGTATTGTACAATGCTTTATAAATAAAACAATATTGAAACTAGAAGAAAATTAAAACCTCTCCATAAACTGCTTTGCAACGAAGTTTTGTTTGGTTTTGCCTTTTGTTAGTACTCATGTATGAATTAAATTGCATGATATTGTTACTTTCTTGTATACAAAGAGAAAGTATTGCAATCATCAAAATATTCAAACTCAAGATTTTGATGAATCTCCGCGTTTTAGACCTCCTCAAGTCTGAGAAACACAATTTTGGAATTATGTCTGTCTGTGAACACGATGGCTCAAAAACTATTAGAGCTAAATTGAGAAAATTTTATATGTGATCTTGACACATAATTTGTAGGTTTCTATCAAATTTTGGACAAAATCTGTCTACGGGAAGTCTGTTTGTCCGCTTTCATGCAAATACTATAGCTCAAAAACTTGAGTAGCTAGATAGATAAAATTTGGTACACAGTTTTATCATCAGGAATGTAGGTCCGTATGAAATTTGGGGCTATATCCATCAAAGGGTTGACTGTCTGTATAATCGCATACTTCTAAACATTATAACTAGTAATCCCTACGGCTTTGATAAATAAAAATTTGTACGGGGCCTGCTAACATTAATTGTAGATCTGTGTCTAATTTTCATTTCAATTGACCGAAAAGGTGTTCAAATCACCTATTTGTCTTTTCTCGTCACACAATGACAGGCAGCCGTAATTGCGCGAAGTCACTTGCTTTAATCCTTTCCGATTACCAAGTTTTTTTTCCTCCACTGTGTTGGGGATGCTTGTTAGTTTTACTGCCTTTTAGTTTTTCTCCACATGTGTTAGGAGTATACAAGAAAGTTTAGGGGAGACCACTCCCACTGGTTTTTGGGTTTTAATAATTAATTTGATGAGTGATTCTTTGCACACAATAAAAGATTAACAGTAAAAATTTTATATTCTATTAAAATACATAAAATTCAATTCAGATTCAGATCGTTTTCAATAAGTTTTAAAAATTAAAAAATACACACTATTTGTTTCAATATTATTCCGCTAATGTCCAAATCGAATATGCTGCATCATAATGTTCTAAATATTATTTTTGGGCATTTATTGACATCTTTTATATTTTACATTAATTGTTTGTTACTTAATTGCTGATGCCGGCATTTCATTCAATACCAAAAATAAAGGCACATAAAACCAACTCTTTAAAATTATGTACCCACTTTCTCAAAAAATAAAACTCTAGTATCGCTCTTTTGTATGGTTAGCAACTGCTCGTTAAAAATTCAGTCGGCAACAGAAAGGAATACTAACTAAGAAAGTGGTTCTTTATATGCTGCAAATATCTTGATGCACATAAACACAAGTATAGCTAACACTAGAGACTTTCTGGAAACCATAGTCCCAAATGGAGGCAGAAACCTTGATCTACTAAGGACATACTTAGACATGCTGTTCACCTCTTAAATACTCTTTTGACAGCTGAGTGTATGTCATTGAAAAGTTTAATGTCAAACTTCTATTAAAAAATAGCGGAATTAGTTACGAAAAGTAGTTCTAAAAATTATGAATGAAAATAAAGCCAAAAAGGAATTTTAAGGCCAAATGAAAATTCCCAACGCCAAGCGCTTTGAAAAAAGGCCAAATTCTCAAAATTTCGCCTTAAAAGGCCAATATGGCAACCTTGGACCTACCTTACCATCCCAAAACTCGCCACACTGCAGGTTCAGAACAACAGCCATGAATACCAGATTTAGCGAGAAATCGCCAAATAAATTCAACTTTGACGACTGTAAGTACCGTGTTCTTAAGTCGGGCCCCTGCGGTAAATTATGTTTCAGTTTTTCAGAATTTGTCTTGTTTGTTTGTGTGTGTATATATATATATATGGGATTCCGTTCAATTAAACAGAATGCCCATGGAGGAGTTACCTTTGAGGGGTTAGCGGATCGAATTAAGTCTAGGGGATTTATTAGGGTTTCAGTCACATTAAATTTAAAACAAAATATTACATGAAATAAACGAAGAGACTTCAATTTAAATATAAAACATTTATTTAAGAACTATAGGGAGAATTTTACAGGGGGGAAATATGTACAAAGGAAAAATAACGAAAGGTTTAATGATTAACATGAAGTCATATTTACGCGAGCTAGATTAAAGTTGAGATAGACATTAATGGGTTAAAAGTAATTACTGTATTAGTGATAGCCAGAGGGAGAAATTAAATAGGATATAGTTATGACATGATGATCGGCGACTTAACTGCACCGAAACAGAATAGCGTACATTCTGAATGAAAGAGGGATAACGAGAGAGGGTTACTGGTTTGCCTGCGCCTCTCTGAGCATGATCCTTGGTTTTGTGGGGAAAAAGAGGGCGTTGTTCATGACGTATCATGAGCAGGACTCTTGGCTCCATCTATCCCAAAAATTAATCTATCTTTCGCAATCTTATTTACGCGGCGTTTAAATTATTCTTATTGGTAATATCCTACATATATATAAATGTCAATATATATTAATAATAGTAAATATAGGAATTGAATAATCAAAGATACCAATCATAAACAAAAATTACCTAACTAATTATAACCAAAAATAATAACATAAAAATAATTATTAATAATAAAGCAGAATGTCTGTGTGTTGGCGCTCTACAGGGCAGACCACTGGACTTAAAGCTGCGAAATTTGGCACAAACATACTTTGGAGGGTGGGAATGTGCACCTTGGAGTCCCTTTTTTTAAAAAAAATTTTAATTAAACAAAATTTGGGCGTTTTTCCTTAATAACTTACGAAAATATTGCAGCACAAGAATAATTTTTACGCCTTCTGAAAGTACAAGAAATTACATTTTCAATGTTATCAATTAAGTTGCTGTACAATTTTTTCCCCAATTTTTAATAAATTTAAAAAAATATTTTTTGGCAAAATTTACAACAATACTTTTCATTGTTGCTATGTAATTCCAACTGTTTTCATTGTTTAAACAAACATTTACTTGCGTGTTTCTCTATCATTGTAGAAAGCTAAGGCAGTATCTTAATGTTATGTTTTAATCAGCATATTTTCATCCAGCTAACATGTGGCTGGTAGTAAAATGTGCTGCACCATTTTAAAGTTAAAATCGAGTGCATATTTTGCAAGAGGAATAAGAGTTAAGTTGATGCCGATAATGTACAATTTGATGTTGCATGACACAGCCAGTCACATGACTCTATTAGGGATGTTCATGCAGACAACGAACAGAACAGGTGCAAAGCTACTGAAAGAACATGGGTTAAATGTCTATAACAATTTAAATCGTTGAGGGGACCATGAATATAAAATTATGTGCCAGAGATTCAATTGAAATTGTATTCCCGGCAAACAAGCTGGTCACTGAAAGTGGTTAGTAAATAAAGATTAATAAAAATAGATTTAGAGATCCAACAATTTTAAAGACTAGCTAGATTAGGACCAGCTGATAGTGTTAACTGTGGTTTATATACATATATTTGAGTTTATTTTTATGTACTCTCATTATGGTATTATGTGTCCCAATACAAATCGCAAATCAGCTTCTGTCTTTACATTTGTTGCATTTTAAATGCTGTTTTGATTTCTTGTTGAAATTTAAACGTACTTGAATCACATTATTTTCTTTCATTATTTGATTTATAAAACTGCAGCAATATTCAGAAATTCATTTGAAGTCATTCACGATATACTTGTTTTAATCTGTTTGTAATTTTTATGTTAAACTTGTGTTGTGTGTTTCTGCAGATAACTAGTTATGGCATTGTGATGTTTTATTTGTTAGCTCCTGTTTTATAGTTACCATGATTGTCTATTGCATTGAGTGATATAATTTATTGTTATTTCAAGAAATTTTATTTTTAAAAGAAAAGAATGTGGCTCTAAAACAAGACTATCTTTTTAATAGAAATGTATATCTGGCATCTAAAGGATTCCCTGTTCCAAAAGCTAAAAAGACTGGAACTACAATTGTAGGAGTTGTATATGAAGTAAGTTAATCGTTCAAAAACTTTGTACGGTTTTAATCAAAATCAGAAATCTTGTAGAAATTTAAGTTTTTTTTGTGCTTATCTAAAGGAACTAGAGGTCGCCCAGTGGTCAAAATTCAACTGTAATTCATTAAATTTTTAAGTTTGAACATTATTGAGGTTCTTTTGTCAAAGAGTATACCTCTATAATCATTGCATATAATTTTTTTGAATTTTATTCTATTGCAATTTTCTTTTTACAACAGATGTATATTGAGCAATCTATATATTGATATCTATTAGACAAAATATATAATGTAGGTACAAAGTAAACAATGCATGTTTTATTTCATTTAGTTTAATGTATTTGTAATACATATTATATATAAATTCTTTAGCAATAGTCTACTCGGTGCGACTGTTTGATCACAGACTTTTATGTGTTTAACATTCAGTATGAATGTAAACAATGAATGTTTTATTTAATTTAATGTATTAGTAATACATATTATATATAAATTCCTTAGAGACAATCCCTACTCTGTGCGACTGTTTGACCACAGACTAATATGTGTTTGACATTGGTAGATTTAAATCATCTGCATTTTATATTTCACTCTGAAGAGTTTTTTAAAATAAATAATCTAAATAAATAATATCTCCTCTTGGAGTGGATTTCACAGCAGGGGGATTAAATTAATTACAAATCATCCACTCTGCTAATTTTTTACAGTGTATGAATGTGAACAATGAATGTTTTATTTTATTTAATTTAGTGTATTTGTAACATATTTTACATAAATTTTATCTTTCTGCACTCCTTCTCCATATGAACTTTAACTATGCCAAATCTCACACTCCTCCGTGCACGCAATGTGCTTAAAAAGGGGTACAAAGTTTTTTCTTCACGTATTAATATATAGATATATGATAACAATCTGTTATTGGTTATAATTATTATCTGGTATTTCTAATATTCGGTTAATAAAAATTAAACTAAAGTGTGACTAAAACAGTTTGGAAACTGTTGTAAAACAATAGGGTACTTACATATTAACGCCGCTGAAGCTGAAGTTGCGTAATCTTGGTGGTTTTTCCAAGAAATGCAACGCAACTTCAACCGATTGGCCAGCTCACGTAAGTACCATCAATAGTTAAAAATATGTTATTTGTTTCATTTTTATCATAATAGTTGTTTCTCTTTGTATGGTAAGTGCAACTTTGCACTCATAATGTTTATGCTTATATCAATGTTATATGTTTTATTCTGAAATATTATGATCGTTATATAATTTTGAATTGCATTTTTGAAAGTAATTTATGTTGATATCTAATAATATTATGGGTGTAGCAAATTATGTAGATGTATGTAAAGAGGATAGTGGAATGTATTTAATATTTAATAATATTATGGATCTCGCAAATTATGTAGATGTATATAAAGAGGTTAATTTTTAAAAGGATAGTTTAAGGACGGAGTTTATTTGATATAACTACCCAGCAGCATTGGTAGAATCAAGGTGTATATTAATTAGCTTTTAATTTGTTAAGAAATTAACAAAAAGATAATTTAAAGACTACAAACATAATAGAAGGTAGGATATTTTTATTTGATTCAATTGTATGTATGAAAATGGTATCATATTGAAAGGCATTGAATAATTGTTAAAACACTAGGAAGCTCATGAAATGTTATTTCAAATCAAGATAAATAAATTAAGCCTTTGTAAATGAATTTACTAAATCTGTGTAATTATACATATCAGGTTCTAACCATGATACCATTTTAGTTATGTTCTTGTTATTAAAAGGTAAATCTCCAGTTTAGTGAATATTTTCATGCCATTTGCTGTAATAGTTATTCTTTATTAGGATGGAGTTGTCTTGGGTGCCGATACTAGAGCTACAGTGGGATCACTTGTTGCTGACAAGAATTGTATGAAAATTCATTATCTTGCCCCAAATATGTAGTAAGTAATTAAGAATTTCAACTAATTAGATGGTCATGGGGTGTTTTTACTTTTTTTAAACCTTTTCAAATACAATGGTCTTGCACTCCTCGGAAGCTACTAAGCTAATAATAATAGAAAAAATCTGTGTAATAAAGGGGTGGGGAGAATGAAATTTATAACTAAAACTGGTGCTTTTGTTTGCAATTTTTTAAAAGGGCAATAAAATTTTTTCAGCTTAACAGTATCTTTAAAGTTACACTGCTTTTTTAAAATAAAATTTTGATGTTATTTGGCAGTAGCTTCAGGAGTTCTTATCCGAATGAATTTAGCCACATTCATATGTGCAAAAATAAATTTATTTTATATTTCACTAGGTGGCTTGTCAAAATGCATCCAGATAAATAAGAAAGAACTTTGAAATTCCAACAACACATTCAAGATAGATAGATTCTGAAAAGAATGATACCAAACTCGTATGTAAAAATAAGCCTGGTATAGACCATTTCATAAAAACACAATATATTTTGGCTTATCCTTTTATATACAGAAGTAGTTATCAAATACAATTGAAACACAAAACTGTAACAAATGGAGAAATCAAGGAGTTGTTAAAAGAGTATAAATCGAGTGTTGGTTCAATCCAAAAAGTAAAAATGCAGAAGGTGAGATAGAAATTAAAGGAAATTCAAACCTCTAGTCTGAAGCATCATAGCATAATAATGTTTTAGGCTTGATTTTTCTTTATTATTTTTAAAAAGTTACTCTTAATTATAGCAACAATAATGTGCATATAAATGCAGTAATTAAAAAATGAAAAGTATTTTAAAAAATTATTAAAATTCGACAAAATTTGTATTGCTAGAAAGCTAACTTTTTGCATTTTAAAGTGGCATGTAAATGGTTTTAATGCGATAATATTCTTTGAAATTTTTGAGGGAAAAGCATTTAAATTTCTATTTTCAATTAAAAATCGAATTAATTGTAAAAACTTTCTTAGTGAGCACTACCCAAGAAGTAACTGCCTGCCAAATTTGATAGTTCTAGATCCAGTGGTCTGTCCTATAGAACATTTTGAACGATATTTGCATCATGCATGCCTCGTGACAGTAAGTAAGTAAGAATGAAGATATGTTCTCCGGCGTATGCTCCAGAACAGGGTTCTTGGCTTGTGCCGGGTTAACAAAAACAAATCTCGAATATCACACAAAAAACAGCCTTCATTTCAAGCTGCTTAAAACAACAAACAAAATTTCCATCAGGAGACGGACTAGAAAAATTGGCGATCCAATTCGGTCAGGAGAAGAAAAAAAATGACACCCTCCAAGAAAGACCGCCATATTTTATTTTTCTCTTGTGACAGAATTTTCTGATAGTCTAGCCTATAAACAGAATCATGTTTAAATTATTTGGAATCTAAAATGCAGCAACGGTTTGTATCTGTTCCATTTATACTTTATGCCTGGTGTTTATAGCCATTTCCATTTGGAGATGAATTGACATTCAATCAGAAATGAAGTTATTTATCCCATACACAAGGAAAGTTACCAATTCTTATTTCTGAGCTCATAAAAATTCATCTTGCCCAAGCTTTTAGGTATAATATTACACTTAATGGGAGCTTTAGTTCTTTCTTAGTCTCTTAGCATCTGATTTTCATGGAAATAGTATGATTTCATAGTTTGTTTTCATGCATTTTGTTTTCAAGCTTGTGTTATCTGCTGATATGTTAAAGTTCTAAGATGTCCACGTAAAAGAAACTACAGAAAATTATAAACTAGGGTGACCTGGGGTAATTCCTGATAATAAAAAAAAATGCAAACATCCATTTTGTGAAAAAAACTGTTTAAGGTAGAATATTAATTTTTAGTAAAACTGATAACTTATGAGATTAGTCCTATGCAGACTTCTTTTCTTTGAAAATTAAAATAGAATTTAAAATGTTTTAAATTTTCAGTGATTAGGAATTACCCCTGGATTGGGGTAATTCCTGATCTCTTCTGGGGCAATTATTGATCACCTAGTTTTTTTAAGTGAAGAGTCATTTTAAAAATGTTTATACAACAATAGTTAAGAAATAATACATGAGATAAAATAAATAAACCAACAAGACATAGTTAAGCAGCTGATGAGATGATTTATTTGAAAAAAGCAACAAAATTTAACACTTTCAATTTTTGAAAATTCTGCAAAATTTTTTATACCATTTATATGTACTGTTTATTGCTGCATAGTCAACAGTGAAAGGGTCAGTTTCATTTAAGGATATAGGACCATAAAAAATATATTTGGCATTTATTTTTTCAATTTTGTTTGGAATTTTTTGAGAATACTGGGCTTTTTTGTCGATAAATAATGCTTATGTATAAATAAACTAATCCAATCTTCCCCATGCATATCAATTTTGAAGTGACAATATTTTTGTAAATGCATTGCTAATTCATTTGAACCTTCTTTATTTTTAATTACAAAATCAGAAACAGTTATTTTAATTTCTTTACGAGTTAATGGAACTCCCAATCTTGTCACACTCTTTAGGCAAGCAGCCACTCATTCTCATGTTCTGCAGGATTATAGGAAACTACTGATGGATTCTTTTAACTTCACTAAGTGAGAGAGTAAAGTTGAGAAGGTAATTTCAACAACTATAGCAGTAGCTCTCACACTGACTTTCATTTTCAGCATTGAAATAGCTTCATTAATTTTGACTTCTAGAAGCTTAGTCTCTTTTTTAGGTTTAAAGTTTCTCATCATATTTATCAGTCTAATTTAATAATCTTAAAAACTATCATGTAAAAATATATGCAAACATAGAAACGAAGACAAATTAGAAATGATGCAAATCGGAACACTTTTTTTTTTTTTTTGCCTGCAGTTAGAAAACAAAAACATTGTCGTTACAGTTAAAATATGTTTTATAGTGATTACAGTTAATAAATATGAATTGTCATTTAAAAGAACTCAAATTATATGTATCAGCTATTTCTTGTGATATTTATGACAAGAAATGACAATGATGAGGAATTACCCCTTCTATAGGGGACAACATTTGATTTAGTTCACTGTAATTAATTTTAATGTTTACAGTAAATGTGAAAGAACTTATCAAAAGCTAACACTATTTTTAGATAAAATAAAAAAAACAACACAAAATATTTATTATTAAGAGGGGGAAGAGGATCTTTGTATAAATGTGCATATTTAGGAACCCATCTTTGAAATGGTAAGTATAGTAAGTAGTTTAAAAGATGCTTAATTAGATAAACTAAACAGTAAATTATAATTGAGTAAATGTAGTTATACTTAAGTAAAATGTCCAGAGATTTCTGGCTATATCTCAAATTTCATTAAAATTTCTGTTTTTTTAAAAAATGAAAATTAGGTGATCATTATTTACCCCAGAAACGTGGTGATCATGAATTACCCCGGGTCACCCTAAATTTTCTTTCCACAATTTACTGTACACATTTAGTTTAAATTGCTATTTTACTGTGGAATTTAATGTTATTTGTTTATATATAGAAATACATATATTTTCCTGCAAGCTCATACCGTCTTTCCCAGTCCAAAATGAAATTAATTTGCTTTCATTGGAATCCTTGTTATATGTTAAAAAACACCTTGCAGGATTAAAACTTTATGTTGTGTTTCAGATTATGGACCACATTATTAAATTTGCATTTTACTTTTCATGCTATATTTGTTACTTCAAATGAAAATATTATTAAGTAGATCCTTATCACAGTGAATCTGTACATATGAGAACTGAATATGCATCATTCAAATTCCAACAAATATAAAGATGCTACAGTTCTATCCTTGAAAATATGATTGATTTTTAGAAAATGTTCAAAAAATGTGTCGGATTTAAATATTTTCTCTAAAGATTTATTTCTGTTTAACAGTTGCTGTGGGGCTGGTACTGCTGCCGACACTGAGCAAGTGTGTAGGATGATTGCATCGCAATTGGAATTGCATAGGTTAGCAACTGACCGAATTGTACCTGTGGCTGTTGCAGAAAAGTTAATTACACAACATCTTTTTAGGTGAGTTTCAATTATGAAAATTTTTTTAATGAAGTTTAATAGTGAAGTAATGTATAGTGATTTGGTTGAATACCGAATATTTGGCTGCTGAATAACCACTTTTTAAAAACATTTCACTTTTGATTGTAAATCACATATTTCTCAAATAGTAGATAAAAAATTATAGATTAATAAAATTGATTTTTTATTATTTGTGTATTGAAAAAAAATGTTAACACCTGTATGTATTTTTGTAACATTTTAAATACTTAAATTCCAATATAAGAATGGGAATTCCTCTTCTTTTTGGAATTTCTTCACAGAAATAAGAATAGTCATTGCATAACAAGACAACTACGAAGAAAATTCAGTGGAAAAATTATAATTATTAGAAGTAAATCTCTATTTAAATAAAGAACTTCTAATAGAAAGGATGGATTCCACTTAGCTGGTGGAAAAAAAGTGCAGAAAAATTTCCAAGATTTGTAAATTTAGCAAGAAAAGAACTTTCAGCTTCTGAAAGATGTTATGTAGTGAGCATTTATTTTCTAAAGCTGGTAATACTTATGAAACCAAACGGAACAGACGGGTCAAGTGATCCAGAGCTGGTTGCTTGACCATTTTATAATCGAATGATTTTTTTATGTTAATTTCTACATAATTAGAGAGTCCAAAAAGACTAATTTTAATTTTTTATCTTTTTCTGAATTCTGATGGCAGCCATTTTTGTTTTACAAAACATGCTGATTTTTGCGTTTGTAGGAGTTTGCGTTAACTTATATTACTCGGAACTGGTGAACCCGAGGTTGATGAAACAAAAACCAGTTTATTCAGGAAGATATAGCCTTTATTATCTCCAGTACACATTTATGGAAAATTGTATCCCAAATAGCAAAAATCAGCTTAAAAGTTTGACTTTTTAAATGACCAATTTTCAATTTTTGAAGGAATATAATTCCCAAAATTAATCTATTCTCCATATTATTTTTGTGGGGATGTGTAGCTACTTTAATGTATTGTATTTACAAAATATTTCAATCCTGAGATTTGCTTCTTTTAAGAGTTACGGGCTTTCAAAATCCGAAAATTTCCAAAAAATCAAAATTTCGACACCTTATATCTTTGTTGGGGCAAAGTTTAAAAATCTGAAATTTTTACAGATAAACCCTCTGTAGTGTGTTATACTGCTGCTAAAATTTCGTGTTTGATATTTATCTACAAGTCAAATTATAGGACTTTAAAAATCCCATAAAAAACGTATTTTTTGCCGAAAATGACGGAGCATAAATTTGACTAAGTATTATTTTTATCATTAATACATTATAATATGATCTCAACTAATATTACCTATTACATATAAACTTACCTTTTTAACATGAAGTAGCTTGTGCACACTTTAAATGTATAATGAACTTGAAAAATTTGAATATGTTTCATGGTCACTTCGGGTTCCACAGTATAATTGAGGCTTCTCTATTCAATATTTTATAACACAGTTTTTACTATAGATACTATTGTTAAAACACTTTAAAACTTCAAATAAAAGTATTGATTTACTATACACTTGAGTCAGGTTTATCGTTCTACCTTGATTTCATTAAGTTTACTGATTTTTATTCATTAAGTCTTCACTTAGTTTTAGGGAAATGTTGTGTGTCCTTCTAGTAGTTGTTGTAGTTCTTAGGCACTTTGATTCCGTAAAACATTGTTCGTGGGCACCCAAGTCTGGTCTTTCTCCTTTTTTCTTAAAAGCTGTCCTTGGTCCGGCAGGACGATAAAATGTTACAAGCACATTTTTATTTATATCACTAATGTCATTCACCTCTGCCAGCCACCATTGACCATCATATACACATGTAACAGAATCTCTTGTATGAAGTGTTATTTGTACATCTTTTGTAATGGAATGAATTTCATATTCCGTAGCTTGTGAAGTAATGAAGCACTTCAGGTTACTCTCTGACACAGGAACAAAACGATGAAAACTCCTTGTACCAGTGATTTGCCACAGAGTTTTCAAATTGGTCAAGAAGTTTATTGTTATTATGTTGAATGATTTCTTCATCTTTTATGTAAGTGAAGGTGATTCCTTTTAAATGTTCCTGGCAAAATTCAAACATTTCTGCTGGTGTCAATATTTGGTTAGTGTACAATCTCTGGAGACGTGCTTTGGTTACCTATGGTTGGAAGTCTATCTATCACATAAGTTTGTGAATAGGTCTGAACATCCACACATTTCGTTTAAGTATATTAGGCCTACTGCATTTTAAGAGATTATCTTATAAATAGAAACATAACATAATATAATGTTAGAACTTAACAGCACCAGATGGTGCATTAATTGAAAATATAAATGTCATAAGAATTAATTAGATAGTTTGCATTAATTTGAATTGTAATTTTAATTACAAATATTACTTGAGGTCATATTATAATTTATTGATGATAAAAATAATATTTACTCAAATTAGTGCTCCGTCATTTTCGGCAAAAAATACGTTTTTCATTGGATTTTAAAGTTTTCTAACTTGACTTGTAGCTAAATATCAAACATGAAATTTTTACAGCAGTATAATACACTATAGAGGTTTTTTATGTAAAATTTTCAGATTTTTAAACTTTACCCGAACAAAGATATAATGTGTCAAAATTTGGATTTTGAAAGCCTGTAACTCTAAAAAGAAGCAAATTTCAGTGTTGAAATTTTTTGTAAATACAGTACATTAAGGTACTGTACAGTACTACACATCCCCACAAAAATAATATGGAGAATAGATTCCTTTTGGGAATTATATGCCTTAAAAAATTGAAAAGTTGTCATTTTTAAAGTCAAACTTTTAAGCTGATTTTTACTATTTTGATATAATTTTCCTTAAATGTTACTGGAGATAATAATGGCTCTATTTTCTTGAATAAACTGGTTTTTGTTTCATTAACCTTTAGTTCACCAGTTTCGAGTAATATAAGTTACCACAAACCCTTTGTAAAACAAAAATGGCTGCCATAGGAATTCAGAAAAAGATACAAATTTAAAATTAGTCATTGTGGACTCACTAATCATGTAGGAATTAACAAACAAAAAAATCATTTCATTATAAAATGGTCAAGCAGCCAATTATTTATTTTTTTTCTGGATCACTTGACATGGAATTACCCAGACTTATTCCCTGAAAATGCTGAAAAATTATTGTTCTTGCATCATAATTTCAGGCATTACAAAGATAAATTATATGTGTAATTATTAAATACACTTATGTACTGTGCAACTTAAAATTGAGTAAATGTTATTATTATTATTTTTTTTTTGTAATAAATGTACTGACATGTAATTCTGCAATATTCTTTGTTAAATATATTTAAGGGTACAATTTTAACAAACTATTATCCTGAATTTATTCGACTGAATATCTGTTTAGTATTCGATAAAATGGCCAAATACTGAATATTCATCGCATCTCTAAAGTATAAATATTTGTTTAAAATTGCATAGTTATAAAAGTAGCAAATAATTTAAGTTATTGCTGAGGAGACCTGTCTTACTTAAAAGTTGACACTTAAAAATTTCACTCGTATTCCTTGAAGAAAAGCAGATACTTCCTCATGAATCGGGACATTATTTTGATGAATGATTAAATGCTTGTATTTTTGATTTCTCAAGATAGCACAAACTACTTGATATTTTTGGTTAGACTTTAGTTGCTTGGTTTTAGAATCTCAGCTTTGAGGTTTGAAAATCTGGTTCTTTACTGGTTTCCACCGAAGATCTGCCATGTATATCAAAACCTGATGCATAAGGAATCTGTGATCGAGAATCAAATATCCTCATGTTGTTGTGGTGTGACCATTTGAAAAGTATGCTACAAACTCGAGTGTTGCTTTGCTATCTTTTGTTCTTGATTCAAAATTACATGGTTGGTCCTAAATTACACAACTTGTGGCCCTTATATTATTTTAAAATAGAATGTAAATCTGATTAGTTATTTTTTGTTAATAGAGAAATTACCTGGACTTTAATGCATCAGACTAAAATCTATTCATTTATTTTTGAATTTCAAATATTAGATGTGCTAAAAATTTATAATACCAAGGAAGTTATGTTTTGTATGGTTGATTTATTGTTAACCTCCAACACATGGCAACTTCTTAAACATATCCATATTTGTTACCACATACTATCTTATAACTGTCATTTGAAAGATTTTTGGTTATGTGTTTGCATATATAGTGTTGATGCATTGTTTAAAATTATGTTTAGTCAATTACATTATTGTTTAAGCAGAGACATTAAAATTTGATATAACTTTGCATAAAAATTTCCCTAAAATTATTTAATAAATCTTTAATTAAATGTTTTCGTTTTATATGATTACATTACTGATATTGTATATCTTCCCCAAGTTTGTATGGAAAAATAGTAGATTAAAATGTATGTTTCTAACCATGTTTTTTCATTTATCGGAAATATTGGATATCTTCTACTTAGAAAATAACCTAATTTAAAAGGGATATTCATTGTTACTCTCTTTATTTTTTATTGTCCTTTTTTTACATTGATTTTCTAATATTTCTATGTATTTTATAGTCTCTATTTCCTTTTAGAAAAAAATATATTTTTATTTAGAAATATTTTTTATATAAAACTTTAAATACCTCTCCTCCTTCATTATTCTCAAGGCTGAAAAGGCTGGCTGCTAAAGAAGTCATATTATTCTTTAGGAATTAAAAAAAAAATTTTTAAAATATCTGTTTAAAGATGTATTTTAATCAAAGAACAAATCCATTTATTTTGAAAAAAATTTAAGTGCAAGTATATTTAGTGAGTTATACACAGAAGAGTAGTTTAATGTCTCTTAGAATGTTAAACCAGTTTTTTAGAAATGGAATTAATTAATATTTCAAATACTTGCAAATTGTATATCTGTCCTGTGCGATGTATAAGGAAAGCAGGGATGAGATTCTTCCGCTTTTTCGCGAATTTCTGCTTTTTTTTGTTATTTTGAAGAAATTCCACTTTTTTTTTTAACCCCAAAAATTTGCTTTTTCTTCCGAAAATTCCGCTTTCACACAAAGAAAAGAAACCTTCCTATCTTCTGTTTTCAAAAGAAAATTCTGGGAAAATATGCTTGACCGTGTTGCTTAACTCAACCGGCTAGGAAACTAGCTGATTCATCTTCTACTGACTAATCAACATTATATCGGCAAGCTCTACAAGGATGAACATTCCAACATTCAGTGCCATTCACAGTATTAAATACCACCTTTTTGCAGAAAACAAAACCTCTGTGGCATATTTTGCAAAAAAAAATACATGAACATGTTGAAAAAAAAAATTAGTTGGAAACTTAAGGTCATCTTTTAGGGTGTACCAAGTTGAAGAAATAAAAAAAATGGAACAAAAACAAATAAATAAACTACATAAAAAAAGAAACTCCTGTCAAAAGAGGCAGCTAAAAAGCTGTGCGCAATTGCAACAAAAAAAGCAGAGAATAAGACATAAATAAAACATGATTTACCTAGGCATTCTAGAGATAGTGTAGTCCCGACAACTATGCCAGTAATTAAGCGGAGAGATACTAATGAAGACTGTGCAAAAACTTCAGCCTCTACTGAAAATAAACTTGCAGGGGATACAAACACATCCTTTATTGAAGAAAAATCTGTCAAAGATAGGAGGCCTCCAAAACAAGGGGTGAAGCGTGTTAATGGAGATCTGTTACCAACAAAAGCCACACAATTAAAAAAAACGGAAGAAAACCACTTCGTTATCAATTAAGGAAATGTTTCAAAGGGTTTCAAATAGCCATAATGCTAAATGAATCTGTCATTGTAACTGTACAATATCTCGACCCCTTTTGCTTTATAAGGTGCAAAATCATTGCGCCGTTACTTTTGTAAAAATTTATAAAAATAAAAGAAATAAAACAGAAATCAGTATATGATACATTATTATAATTTATGAAGAGCTAATACACTTTACACAATTGCATGAAGCAAAAGAAATTATTTGTCCTTATTTTTATTTATTTTTTGAGCTAACTTTTATCAAAAGGCTATTAAATATAATTCTTCTCAGACTTCTGTTGGGTGTATGTTGAATTGCAGTGATGTACAGGTGGTAAATGTTTTAATGTCTAATTTTATATTTTCTGATGCACCTGATGATGTGCTAAACTTGTTTGTTAACTTTTAATGTGAATGATTTAATAATAATTTAATATTCTTTTTCTTATTTATACATACTGAATTATAAATAATTAAGTTATTAATTATTATAGTGTAATATTTTCATCATATTGCGTGTTCTGATATTTTACTTCTTAAAACATCTTCCGCGTATAAATTATGGTACAATTGTTTTGCTCGCGTATTATTTCAGTCTTTTTGCTTTTTTGCCAATCTCATCCCTGGGAAAAGCAAACATGATTTTGCAATACTTTGTGTGGTGTGACCTGTGCTCTTTACTACAAAAATATTTGCTTTCAATATTAAAGAAATTTATTTCACTATTATGTAGTTACAAATCACAAATATTAGATTTTTAAGTCAAAATTGAAATTAATCAGCTGTAGCAACTAATTATTACTGTATTCAAATGTAACTTTCATTAGATTTACCTTTACTTGAGATCCATTGAAAAACTATATTTTTCAAAGAAAGTGTTTTTGGATTCTGCATATATCTAGACGAAATTTTTTAAAGAATAATTCAGTTTACAAGTTTTGTGATAATTATAATAGTAATTAAAATATTGTCATCTCTTCTATTTACAGAACAGATCATTAATCTAAATTTTAACAACCTTCATACTTTGTTTTCATCTGTTAATGTAAAATTTTTGAATTTATTTAGATATCAAGGATATGTTAGTGCTGCCTTGATTGTTGGAGGTGTGGACTTGAGTGGCCCAAGTGTATATTTAATTTCTCCACATGGTTCATCAGAAAAGTTACCATATGGTACAATGGGCTCTGGTTCTTTAGCAGCAATGTCTGTATTTGAAAAGGGGTGGAAATCTGACATGAAGGTAAGTTAATGCTCTTGTTAAATTTGTAGAATGTTTAGATTGCTATTGAAATCTTTCCATCAGATGATCCATACAATGTAAACCTGTATGCTTCAATAAAATAAACAAAAGTCCATGCTCAACATAAATGATTACTAAATGTGTTTTTGAATAAGTGAGTTGTTGCATGCTTGATGCTTTAACAACAAAACAATTTTTCTTGCCTTTAAATTATAAGTATCTGATCCCTGAACTGTCATTGTAGAGAATAGCTACTAAATTGTTAAATTTACGATAACATCCATTGTGTTATATTTTGCTTTTAAATACGAGGGTTATTATTATTTTTTTTTTTTCAAGGTTCGATTGGTCACTAAAGGAAAGCTTCGGGGAAAATCTGCTAAGTCTGTGCGCAAACGTCTTGCGCTGTGTCTGTAGTTGGCCCGGGGAACGCGTCGATTCACGGTTGTTATTTCTGAGTACGTAGGGAGCACGTAAACATGCTTAAAAAAATAGTCTCCCGCCAAATGTGAATTGCGTTCAGTAATTCGATTTCTGCATGCTGAAATTCATAGATGAATGAGTAAAGTGTACGGAGAAACGTTCATGAGTGACAGCAAAGTGCAGAAATGGTGTAGGAACTTTGATGCTGGATGCACAGATGTTCATGATGCAGGCGGCCAGGGAAGGAAGCCAGTGTCAACCGATGATCTTATTCAGCACGTGGATCAGGCGATTCGCAGAAATCGTCGGTTCACAATTTCTAGGTTGAGTGATTTGTTTCCGGAAATTTCATGGTCAGCTCTCTATACCATTGTGAGTGAAAGACTCAAGTACCGCAAACTCTGTGCAAGATGGGCTCTCAAGATGCTGTCTGACCATCACAAAACTCAGCGAATGGGCGCCGCATTAACCTTCCTCCAGTGTTACCACCATGACGGAGATGAGTTTTAGACAACATTGTCACAGGAGATGAGACATGGGTCCATTATGAAACTGAAGAAACGAAAGAGCAATCCAAACAGTGGATGCATTCACACTCCCCGAGTCGTAAACCAGTGAAGTTCAAGCGCACGTTCTCCACCAAAAAGTGTATGGCTACAGTGTTTTGGGACCGTAAAGGTGTTCTCTTGGTGGAATTCATGCCACATGGCACAACCATCACTGCAGTTTCGTACAGCAAGACTCTTCAACGTCTTCGAAGGGCAATTCAGAACAAGAGAAGAGGAATGTTGTCGTCAGGCATTGTCCTTCTTCATGACAATGCGCAGCCGCACACTGTAGTTGCAACAACGATCCTCCGGCAGCGTTTTGGATGGGAAGTTTTTGATCACCCACCATACAGTCCTAACTTGGATCCCTCAGATTTTCATCTCTTTGCCCACATGAAATGCTGGCTAGGAGGACAAATTTTTGCCACAGACAAAGAGTTGCAGACCAGCGTACAGAATTGGCTGAAAATACAGGCGGCTGCTTTCTATGATGAAGGTATTGGAAAATTGGTACCACGCTACGACAAATGTATGAATTGGAATGGCGATTACGTCGAAAAGTAGCTTAATGCTGTATCACATTGTTCCATTTAAAATTTTCTTGATTCTGACTATGATTTTCATTTAGCGACCAATCTGACCTTGAGAAAAAAAATAACCCTCGTATATATATGTATATGTATATATATATTGCTTTTAAATTACAATATATTTGTTTTCTTTCTGCAAGTTATCATAATAGGTCTCGAAGTGATAGTTTATTTTTGTTAACTGAATGGTTAATGGAATTCTATCCAACATTTATAATTTCAGTCTTAGAAACCACTGTCAATTAGCATACTTCAAGATAGTAGGGGAGAGGGGGTACCTTTCAACAATTTTTAGTGTAACCTCATTTTTGTAGAAAGTATATATTTTTATTTCCATTTTTTATCGTCATTGGTTACAACAGAATCTTGGGCAGCTACTCAGTTTGTAGCAGAGTTCCTTGTCATAACTAAAAGGAGAAATTATGCATTTCAACTAAAGCCTAAATCTGTTGAAACGTGCCCTACCCATGGGGCACTTTTCAGCATGGCATGTGACATCTTTCAACAAATACATTAATTATTCGTTTCACTCAAATGAACATAAATTTTATGAAAATGTAACAAAACATACAGAAAAATACAGTGATCTAACAAAATTTATCTTGATTGAGGTTAACTTAATTTTTCTTTTCATTATTTGTTCCATTCAGTTTTGACTTGAATGACCCCATTATTACAACTGCTTGTAGTGCTTGAGCCCAGGCATTTTTAATAATCATACGCAAGATGTCATACTTTTTGTAAGTCTGACCATAGTTCATATTTGAAGCTTAAAAACAAAAAACTAGAAAAATTAGAATAAATTTAAAATAGAATCTTGACTTAAACTAAAACAAGAACAACATTTTTTTTCCTTTAATTTATTTATAAACAGTTCATATTTGAACGTTTAATAATATAATCGCAAAGCATACTTTCTTGATCTGTGGTGAAAACTTGTTGTCATGTATACTTGAAGCTAAAGCTTTGGATGAAGTATCCAATGATATGTTATCTAGGACTGTGCCGATTTTCGATGCATCGGAAAATATCGATGTTATGCAATCATCACCGTTCCGATGTTTATATTGTCGTTTTTTTTCGAAGCATCGGAAATTCCGATTTACCCGCTATGTGTACGATGTTTCCCGATGCATCGTAGACGTCGATGTCCACACGCGACGCGAAGAGCAATTGTTCCCGATTGCGCATCGATGACCGCAAGCGCGAGGCATTTCCCCGATCATCAGTGATTGCCGTGGCGTATCTTTCCCCATGTTTCTTCCATCGTGACTCATCAAGCCGAGACATACGTTGCGAAGTGCGGATCGTTGTGCTGACACGATGAATCCCGATGTGACCGCGAATGAAAACGATGAAAAAAACTCATCGCGAGAATTGAGGAAGCGAAGTGTTTTGTCTGTTGTAGAATCTCTCAGTCATCGAAACATGCATTACTTAGTGTAGCCTCGTGCTTTCTGCTAATCGTGTAAATTCTCTGATGTTGTTTTAAGTACAAGGGTATAATTATCAATCCTGCCGTTCATCGTTTGTTTGGTTGAAGAGAAGATCATATTAATTGTTTTTAATATACGATTTATTGTTGATAACTAGACGAATTTATAGTATTTTTTGACACTTTATTTGTTAGGTAACTAAGGATTGAGTTTATTATAAGCATATAAATGCCTTAATCAACCACTCAAAAGTGTAAGAATGCAAAATTAGGCAATAGTAAGTGCGAAACATCGCAATGTATCGAAATATCGTGATGTTAGAGTGGCGATACATCGCGATGCTAAAACTTTAACATCGCCCAGTCCTAATGTTATCATCGAGACCAACTGTTTTAATTTATTTTAAATCTATAAATTAAAATAGAATTGGGCATTCCATACAAGTCTGCAGCTATAAGTCTGCTATAAGACATGCCATCTTGAATTGTTTGCATAGCCTTTGAAGTATCTTTTTCTTCTGGCTTATTATGCTTCTTCATGCAAGTTTAAACCATCTTGCCCAAGTCTCAAAGTTACTTAATTAAATTAATACTTCCTTAATATGAGGGATACATTTTAATAGTGTTGAAGTGTGCCCTCTGATGTTTGTTGAAAGGTGCCCCACGTGCAGCCATCAAGTTTAAAGTGTTATAACGCTCTTTTTAAAAGGAATTTCTGGTTGCTAATAGTATTGTTCGCAATAGAAAATCTTAATTAATTTGGTGAATAAATCCAACTTATCTCAATGAATATGGGATTAAAAAAAATTCAGTGATAAAAAGAAATTTCAGTTTTTACTTAGCAGGCCACAAAACAGATCTCATTCCATAGTAAAGCACATAGTTTGAGAAATGGAATGAAGCCTATTGCCAGAAGATGTTCTCTTCTGGAACTTAATTAGCCACCTATCAGCCACTCAAATAGCATTTCCATTGGAGATAAATGCTAACTGTTGAAAGGTGCCCCCCTACAGGGTCGTATTGAGACAGATTCAGAAACTTTCCGCTTTCCTATGCAGTTTTGAAATAAAGTTATTCTATCTGTAACAAAAGGTTAAAATACCCGACTAATGGCTGGTTATTGTATACTCATCATTTTTCATCACAACACAGCTTTATATTGCTTATAATTTTTTTGATGAAAATGATTCCTGTTCTCTTTCTGTTTGCAGTAATTCTAAATAATCGATTCACTTTTTGAGAATGCTGTTCTTTTTTCGTGTGTGTGTGCTGCCTAATAGGAATTTTTGATAAATCAAAATAAACATGTTCTTTTGGGCTTATTTATAACTAGTGTGGAGCCCTGTTTTGCTTCTGTTCTCTCATCACATTCCAAACTAAAAGGCAGGTAAATTTATTTTTAGTAAAAATACTTCTTGTGTGATTCGAAGCCGAGAAGGTCGCTTGATTGCATTGCTAATGAAAGGTTTTTGAATTCATCAGCTAAATCGTTCTCTGGTGTGTGAGCTAAATTTGAAAAACAGTTCTTTTCCGAGCAAATGTGATAATGCTAATGTTTTAAAGCTAATGCAATGCCTGGTTGTGCTATTGTTGGATGTTCAATGCAGTTTAGCAATTTGAAAGGCAAAAACATTTCGTTTCGTTCATTTCCGAAAGATCCTGATGTGAGGAAAATTTGGATTTATAGATGCGAAAGAAAATATATCTTTAATGGTGCAAAGTTTTGAATTTTCTCTTAGCACTTCAGCAAGAGTGACTTTCATCGTGATTTGATGAATTGCTAGTTTCCCTGTAAATAATACTTCTGAAATCAAAAGCTGTTCCAATATTATTTTTGTTATCAAATTAAATCATGAATCAAAAACTTCATCAGTTACAGAATAACATTCTAAACTAGAGCGGAACATTATCTTCTAAAAAGTTCTATAGACTGATTTCTTGTATTGTATAAAAACGAGCTTTGGAAATTATTTAAGTGATCACCGTCGTAGTGGAAATAGCATAATCACAGGTATTTGATATAATTTTTTTATTATTTAATATATTGTTTTATTATTTATTCTGTTTAAAACATAGTTAGAAACCAGGCAACCGTTTATTACTAATACAGCAAATATTGATTATTACATTGGTCGAGAGATCTTATGTAATATATACTTATTAATCTGTGCATGAAAATGTGATATATATATGTGTGTGTGTGTGTATAATTCAATAACGAATTGTGTAATGAAAGCAATCATGCAAAAAATAAGTTATTTTTGTTCATATTTATTCAAAATTACAAATTAATTTTATGAAATTTTCCAAAGATATTTGATTTCGTTTTTTATTACATGAAGTAAATGAAACACTATTATTTTAACAAATATTGTATTTATAACCGCAAGTAAAATTAATCTAACTCTTTAGTTTCTTAAAAATAATCTACTGTTGTAGCTCAAGTTTTCTTTAAAAATTAAAGATTAGGGGCCATAGATGTAACTATCTCCTTATTTCTTGCATAGAGACATATGTATCAGAAAGATCACTGAGTTTTTAAAATTTCTGATTAAACACCCCAAATTTTGATTCTTTCGTAATGTGCAACTCTTACACAACGTTTCTGCAAAATGTGAGGCTTAGAAAAAGTTCTTCTGTTGCTAAAAAGAGCTCTCAAACATGATATTTATTCTGTTACA